>WIGO01000033.1:0-252977 GCA_014235945.1 Colletotrichum plurivorum
TTGTGTTGCTGGAGTTTTGCAACTGCCAACTAGGAACAAGACACGAGAGCAAGAGGGTGTGAAGGGGCGGAAAGGGGGACCTGGTGGGTTGTACCTGTCGATCATGGCCTTAGTGGGAGTTGACGTGAGCACTGTAGGGCCGAAGTAAAGGAACGCGACCCGCCGGTAGATGTGTTAAGATTTAGGCGTTGTTTACAACACAAGTCTATCTCCGTTTCCGGCCAAGCACGTTCCCAGAATATCACGAACCTACTCTGCACTGCCCTCGATGTTACTCCTTCCAGGAACAAGTTTTGTGCCTGCAGGCGCTGCCGGCTGGCCTCCCGTGCCTGCATATTCCATCTCGTCGCCTTGAACATCAGGTGCCAACAACTGAATTTTCGCGGGATTTTTTGAATTCGATTTTTGCTTCCCCTCTGCGTGAGTCATCTAAACCGCAGAAGGCCGTACGCGGATGGCGAATTCCGGAAGAAGGCGCCTCTTAGTTGGGCCGAGTCGGCCCGCAAGTTGGAGTGAAGAAGGTACCTGCTACTCGACGACGATGCCTCAATAAATCCTCGCAAAATTCAATATTTCCTGCACCAACAAACACTGGGACTCGCTTGCAAGGCTGCAAGGTTTGTAGCTCGAACTTCAAGCTCACATCTAAGGTAATTTTTAAGGTGAGAGATGTGCGGTCAATCACCGTTCCATCAGACCGGTCGGTGACCTTGCTAGGTCTCAGACACACGTGCTTTGCCCTGGGATGTGAGAGCTCAGAGCAACAGGTTTTCCCCTTTCTCCACGCTGTCAGGTACCTTACATAGTACGTCACGCACGTAGGGTACTACGTAGCGTTCCCGTCGTTCTGGCAATGCAATTGTGACGGCACATTGTGATGGCCCTTGACCCGTCGAGGATACGACTTGCAACGGGGGGCCGGTCGAGACCACAGCCGGGGCCCACTGATCATCGCGCACTTTCCGTTCCGGCCAAGGTCCGTTTCTTTTGCTCCATAAAACCGTCTGCGAGCTCTCAGTCTAAACGGCAGACACGGACGGCACCCCGTTAAGTACGTATTAAGCACGGCACGGAGGTACCTTGGGCGACCGTAAACCCCCGCTCCCTCGGTCTGTTCCAAACGGAAGGCACGTCCGTCAACGCAAACCTGCCGTTCGTCGCTGCTTACACCACCTGGAGGCCAAGCCGGGGAGCGCTCCCACTCGTCCCGGTTTTCCCTCACTTCGACGGCTTCTTTGCTTTTTCCCTTTGCAGGTGCTCTGCAGCCTGACGGCCGGTTGTCATTGATTCATCAGCAGCCTGCTGCCGGCTGGCCTTGCTGGGCCAAGCGGATGCGGAATTCCCTCACACCCTCAGCCAAACCGCTTCTCCACCGAACCGCCGTTGCATTCGCGTTGGTGGAACGCCGCAGCGGCCTGGCCAGACTGCCCCTCAAGTTGGCCCAACAATGTTGCCATCAGGAGCTGCCACCAACGCTGTAAACTGGTCCCAGAGGGGCATGTCGAGGAGGGGAACTGAGTGTTGGCAGCTCTGACCTCATCAGTCCCATCCCAGCCTCATTATCGTCGTCGTCGTTATCACATTAGTGGCGCCAGACTCCGTCGTGGATTTTTCATACATGGATTTAACGAAGATACCCATCACAGCGCCGCCTGGCACCGACATCATCTATGACCCTTCTTACATCACTGAAAACACAACTCTCCCCGGGTACGAGGAATTTGACTGGCGGAAGCCCCACGGGTGCCCCGAAAATGAGCTTCTCGTCTGGCCCTTCCCCGGGTCACTGAGCGACATACGAGTCTTGGATCCCACGGCATCTCCTAAGGAGACCTACGCGAAGAGGCAACCATTTGTCGTTCCTGGCGCCGATGGAGCCTCGCAAACCTTTCACCCAATCGCCTCATTGCCCGCCTGCTACCCCCTCGTTTCTCGCCTCACTGTCGAGGTTGATCACCTAAAAGAGTTCGAGTCTGTGTGCCACAGAAACTCCGAACTGCACGAGTTCGAGCTAGACGACGACGGAAACGAGGTCAGCGAATATTGCATCGATGAAGAATGTAAAGACCACCCCTGGCGATATTATCAAAATCCGCCACAGCTACATGTCGACGCCAAGCAGAGACCGTTCGTCACGTTGGGTGAGGTGGTAGTGGCCGTTCACGAATGGTTTCATACACTTCACGACGATATCATTCTCGCCGAGTCGGCGATGTTTGGGGATGCGTGGGGTCAGCAATGGCCGCCATTCATACCGCGAGACACAAAGTTCTGGATCAAAGGGTGCGCGGCGAGTGGGTACGTGTTTTTGACTCAACAGGGTCCTAATGGAAGTGGAAACGGGTTCGATAGAGATAATAAATATTGGGAGGAACGGTTGGGACGGATGGCAGAGAAGCGGAAGCGACTAGTGAACGAGGCTGGGTTTATGACGACTACGGATTAGCCTCGTTGAATCCTAGATGTGACAAGCTTGGTAGACATTCGTAGTGACTGGATGGAAAGTAACTCAAAGACATTTGTCTCAGAGGTTGGATGCTTAGGTTGGGGTTAATAATCACGTCAGTGGACACGCCCAAGTAAGCTCAAACCCATAGTCCCCCGGCTCTTCGCTGACCACACTGTCATCTCGAGCATCTTGACTCCTCTTCGCCCGCAGTTCATGTCCACACGGATACCAGAATTCCACCTATTGGTCGAGCCGGCTTCGAGACGTGAAAATCTTTCTCTTCGGCCTAGGCCGCTGACGGCTTGCCTCTCGCCCGCTGCCCGCCACCGCGTCGCAACCGAAAGTGCTGTTTGACCGAGGTCTGCCCGGATGCCCTCCGTCAGCCTGAAGGTTCCTGTCGATGCCGATGGGGAACTTCGCGAGCAGGGACAACCTGATGATCAAGCCCGCGGGACCTTGCAGCATGAACCACTTCCCCTTGACCTGACATTAGTGTAGGCCGGAAGATCCCCGCATTCCCATCGTCACGTTCTGGCGGAGATTCTCTTGGTCTGTGACGGCCCGATCGATCGAGCTGGCAGGTAGGGGTTAATAATCATGTCAGTGGACACGCCCAAGCAAGCTCAAGCTCATCGTCGATTGTGCCTGCACCTCGCTCACTATTCTTGACCAACCAGCAGACTGCCCGTACTATCCGCTCATCGGAGTCGGAGTATTGGAATGATGCTTCGAAAGACGCATGATCTTTTTGCCATGCGCCCGACGTCGGTGGCATGTCCAGCCGACAGATGGTCGGTCAAGTGGCCGGTGTTGCGCAAGGCTGGGAAGATAACGCAGCGCTCTCATATGAGATGTCACATGCCAAGTGGCAATATTGCTGCAGCATCAGCAGCATCTGCAAAATCTAGTCTTTTGAGCACAATTCCATCCCGCCGTGCCGGTGTTCGTGGTAGGCTTCTGGGCGTTCCGGCTCGCATTCACACTGGGCAGCAAATATCTCGGAGTCTTTGGAAACATCCCACTCGAATCAACTCCCGGAGCTACCGAGCACAGTGGAAAGCGGGTAGAGAGTCGTGAGTGATGTTGCGGCCCGAAGTAGAAGAAGAATGCAAAAGATTGACACTACGGAAAGCGCAAAACCGGAGGAAGCATGAGAAAACAAGCCGAGTGATTTGTTTTCTCACTTGGAAGATTCCAGCAGTTTGCCGCTCATGTCTCGCTTTGGCAGGCCGCGGCTCTTCACGATGCTGCGCCGCTGGCGGGCTCTTCTCTTTTCCACTTCCATAAGCAGTGGCGCGATGTTAGTCACCCCGCACCGCCGGGGTTCGCGAAGGGTCAAAAAACGCCGAACACGAGGCTGGCCTATTATCCCCATTTAGGGTCTTCAATCTAAAAGGCCTATTCTTGGGTTGATGATGCTTTCTCGAGCGGGGGAAACTTGTTCTTTGTCGGGTTGCAGTCAAGTGACTATGCGCCGCCTGCTCCGCGGACACGGCAAACTCGCTCTGAATGACTACTGTTTTCTGGCATTTCCTGGTCCTCCGGTTTCTCACGAGAAACGATATACCCGTACCCAGCCCTAGCAACATTGTGGTTGACGAACACGAACCACCAGTTGGACCCTTGCAGCGCACCTCCACGAGTTTTTGTCACTTGCCCAAAACGAAATCAATAAAGTGGCCGGCCCAATGGGATGATGCGCTCGCACATGGCGTCACGGCTCAATGTGGTTAACCAGCACATAGCACCACGCAAGGTCAGACCGGCGGGCACCGGGACAATACCTACCTGACAGGGCGAAGAAGGCCTCGCCTCGTATCCTCGCCGTCAGGTCCGTCGGCCGTAGAGTCACATCTCCGCCTCTTGGTTCCATCTGGCACGGCGGTGCATGCCACCTGCAAGGTGCGTACAGTCATCACTAGCCGGTTCCATATCGTTATCGAGCCGTTGGACATCACACTCGGCAGGGAGGGGCAGCGAGCGGCACGACCGACGAACGGCCTCCCGCGACCTAACATCCAGGGCGAGGCCTGGCGATCCGGGGTATTGGGTGCGTGTAAGCTCAGGCCCCGGCTCCAGGGCAAACGCTTCGCGATGGAGCTCTCTCGTCTCCCCGCCCTTCGTCCCTTCGTGATACAAAAGGCGAGCTTCTTCCCCGGCTTGGCTGGATTCCTGTCCCACACTCACACGCAAGATCCATCAAGCAACGGCATCCCACTCCACACACAACTCCCATCGCTCCAACATCGTGCCTTTGGCATACCACTTTCGTTCAGACCATAGACGCTCGCTCCCAGCCTTCAGCATGAAGTTCCTGCAGATACTGGCGCCTGTCGCCGGGCTCATCTCCCTCGCCCACGCCACGGAGACTGATGCCAGCACCATCTACACCACGGTTGTGACCACGGCCTACGAGACGTACTGCCCGGTAAGTCCCAATCTTCTTCAGTGCCGGTGGCACAACAGATGCTAACGATCCTCAGTCGCCCACTACCTTCATCCACCACAACGTCACTTACACGGCGACCACGGCAACCACCCTCACCATCACCAGTAGGTCCCACGTGCCGCCCCTAGTGAGCCACGGCACTGACACGCGTCCCAGACTGCCCCTGCACCATCACCACCCACAAGCCTCCTCCGTACACCACCACCAAGACGTACTGGCCCCCTCCCCCGGTGAACACCACGTCGTGCCCGCCGGAGCTCAGCACGACCCTCATCACCACCAAGACCCCGAAGCCGCCCAAGCCGACGCACTACCACAACACCACCGTCGTCGAGCACACCCCGAAGCCGCCCAAGCCCACCGAGACTCCCACCCACGAGCCCCCCAAGCCTCCCAAGCCCAGCCACCACGCCAACGTCACCTCGACGACCGTCATCATCGTCACGCCGCCCGCTGAGACGTCCCTCGCCGGCGTCACCCCCGTCACCAGCACCCCGCCGACCAAGACCCCCGTCGCGCCCTCGACCTCGCGCCCCGCCGTCGTCGAGACTGGCGCCGCGGACAAGGTCGGCGCGGGCGTCGGTGCGGTGCTCATCGCCGGCTTCGTCGCTCTTCTAATCTAATGCATAATTTCCTACTTGGCTCGTCTGCTCTAGTCCCTGGGATAGGGATATAATTCATGGAGGAGACACGGCGGGTCCTTTTCGCGTTCTATTCTGCACAATCCTTTACACGGCCGGCGAACAAAAGTTGGGAGAGAGACACCGGATTCACTGATTGACGTTTTACATGATACCATATGGCATGTCTTTTTGGTTTGGACATTGGGTTTTTCATATTTTGGGCATAAGGGTACAGAGAGAGACCTTTTCTGGGAGTCGGAGTTTTGCCATATCGGGGAATACCGGACGGTCCTTACTTACACACACACATACTAAAAACATAATTCCAAACCGAGGGGAGGCTCGCCGTACGGGAGCTTTCCCCGCGATCACATTCCTTCAAAGAACTTGGTTTCTTTCCCCCCCCTCATGTTGAATGTTTCCACCGGATCGACAGAAAAGAGCACCAAACAGATCAGCCCACGATATGCGACCTTATCTCTCCCACGCCGCCAAGAATCAATACTGCACTGCTTGCTCTGTTTCTTGCACTCTCACCACTCCTCCAAGAACAGCTGACCGCATATACCCGCCAACCTACCCATCTAGCCGGGAACCAACCGACAGAGAGAGAAAGCGCCAACGGCAGTGCTTGCTTCTCGTCCAGATAAGGGTCCTGTAGCCTGGACGTCGTCCACACCACACACCGCACACCCTCCATCATGCACCACCTCGTATTCACCAACCCCCGCGCCTAGGGTTTGTCCAGAAAAGCACTCACCAAATTTTCTCTTCTTCTTTTTCTCGAATGACCCACAAAGTCTACACCGACAGAATGTTTATTCCATTTAGGCACACATACCGAGGCTAAAGCTAGTGTTCCATGGGTTGGGTGTTTGCTTGCCTGGGGACAAGAACCCGAACCCAACCCCTTCTACAAAGCCAAGCTCGTGGTTCGTCGGAACGCCATGCTTACGAGAAGGGAAAGTGACAGGGGTACATGTGATGGATGAGTGAGCGCCGCATCTCGTATCGCCCTGGGCACATCCCCCTCCCCGCTGCGTCACTTGATCTGTCTGATGTTGTGCACCACTTGCCTACATTCTCTCTCTTTTGACTCCCCTTGCCTCGGTAGAAACGTTGCATTCCATACACCTTGTCGCTGTTTGCCTGTCGAAGAGGTGCCATCCGTGAGGGGGCGGGGGGTTCGGCCCGGGTGCACGGCTGCATTTCCATCGAAAGTCGGTTACCGCTTCCGGGCCCAGCAGGCGGGCTGGCGGCGCGCGCCCGATCTGTGCACGCCGTGGCCTAGATCGCGCCGCCGCAGTTCCTTCGTAACACCAAGCCAGCGGCAAGGCAGATGTAACTTTTTTCTTTTTTCGCTCCTTCGTGTACCTCGAGGCGAGTGGTGGTATCTCGTTTATAATGTGCCCGAAACCTAAAAGCCATACATGATCCGCGCCATTGCGTGCTTCTTTGCTCTTTGCTCTTCTCTTCACTTTTTCTTCCAGGCCGCCTTGAATGGCCGTGGTTGCGCCCCTCGGCGCCGTGGTGTGCTCATAAACCGTGGCCCCTACCTTCGACAGGGGTTCCATTTGCCCTTGGACAATAGTCTGTCTCCTCCGCCGACCTCGTACGAGATCGCCTCTGATCTCCCCAGTTGTTACCCTGCTCATCAACCCCGCATCAACAGACTGCCATTCCACCCAACGGGCCCTTTCGCGAGAGAGAGAAGAGCGCCCGCAGGTCAAGTGGCATCAGCGGCGCCAAGAACAAACCGCGGCGGTTTGCGTCGACTACCTTGTCGGCAAGATCACGGGCTCAAGCCCATTTCTGCGTTTCGTATCCGCGCTCTGGCTTCTCTTACCAGCGCCTTCGCCTCTTCAACCTCGAAGCCGTCTTGCGTGAGCTCCTGTCCAAGGCGATTAGCCGTGGTGTAGTCTGCCGTTCGCATGGCGTGCTTCGCGAGCCACATTCTGGCCTTGCTTGTTGACGCAGTCACGCCCGTACCCTCGCGCCCGCCCTCTCCTCGACCCTCCCCGTTCCCTTCGTCGTCAGAGGCGCCCGGAGAGTCATTGTGTATCGCGACCGAGTCACCCAAACTGTTGTCTGCGTCCGCCTCCCCACCCTCTTGCGCGAGACACAGCTCCATGTACGCTTTTGCCTCGTCGTGTTCGTCCAGGGAGTCGTACATGCTCGCGATCTGGAACAGCAGCTCTGGGTCGAGATGGCCCGTAGCGCCTCGACCACTGAGGAAATCTCCTCCGCTACCGAAGCTGCTTCCCACGTCGTAATAGGCGTCCGCTAGTAACGCCCTCTTTAGAGCTTTGATGCCATCCTGTTCCCGGCCCATCTTCTGCAAACACGAGCCCACGGCCAACCACATCTTGCCATCCCACGGTCTAAGTCCGGCTGCCTTTTTGTAGTACCACAAGCTGTAGGTGTGCATTTCCAGCATCTCGTATGTCTGCCCGAGGCCGTACCAGGCACGATAGTCCCGACGGTTGACGTCCACGGCGCGACGATACGATTCGATGGCTGCGTGTGTGTTCTTCAGCTCCACGTATTCGTGTCCCATGAGCGTCCACGCGGACAGGCAGGTTCGGTCAAGCGTCAATGCTCGGCGGAAATATTGCACCGCTTTCTCGTGCATCGACAGCAGCGAATAGTAGTTGCCCACCACCACGCAGGACTCGGGCCTGAATTTGTCGATGCTGGAGCACAAGTGCGCCAAGAACGCGAGCTTTGGGCGCATGTTCATGACGTATAGGATGTTGGAGTAATGATCCAGGGAGTCCAACCTGTGAGGATGCAGCGACAACAGTCGACTAAAATGTTGTTCTGCTGCCACGAGGTCTTTGCTGTGGTAGGATAGTAAAGCATTGCATGTGAGGAGGAACGACGACGTGGGGAAGATGCCCAGTAATTGGTCTAGCGAGTTGGCAAGCCCGGGACCCTGCTGGTAGAGTTCGAGCGAGGTGTGAAGATGGAAGATGAAGGAGACGATATTCGTGGGGAGGTGCTCTGACACACGGTTCAACTGTGCATGTTAGCTTTCGAACCATGGCTGTCGATCCATGACTGAGACGTCTGCGACTTACATCGTCAACCCGCGATATCAGCGAGGTCATCTCGAGCCAGCAGCCCCAGTTCATGGGGTACAAATGGACGCTGCGAATGAAGAACTCCATGGCCTTATCATCGTTCTTCTCCTTCGCAAGGACCATTCCGTACCTATCACCAGTCAGTAGTTGTATCGAGAGAGTTGCGGCCGGTCT
This sequence comes from Colletotrichum plurivorum, assembly GCA_014235945.1. NCBI lineage: Eukaryota > Fungi > Ascomycota > Sordariomycetes > Glomerellales > Glomerellaceae > Colletotrichum > Colletotrichum plurivorum. The sequence goes on from WIGO01000033.1 coordinate 8,779, forward strand.
TCACCCACAGGTACTCCAACCAACCCTGGCTGCCAGCGACCTCCCCGTCATCGGTTGTCCGCTCCTCAAACCAGTTGCTGAGGAAGCGACTGATGACGTTTAGCTGCTTGTTGATGACATTCCCCAGATCCTGCGGGCCCATGACCATCTCCGAATCTTCATCCTTGCGCTTTTCGCCAGACATGAACTTGGCGTACAGCGCCAGGAACAAGCTCTTCTGGCTCAGCGTTGGCAGGTCGCTACTGGTGCCCGCTCCCCTGCTCGTATCATCCGCGCGCGCCTTGCCCTTGCCCTTTGGCGCCCCCGATGCTCCCTCTGGCTTGGAATTGAAGATGCCTGCCAGGATAGAGTCCGGCAGGAAGACGGCAGCGCAGCGGTCAAACTCTCTCGAATCGAAGAACGCCTTGGCTAGCAAGTATTTGTTGATCTCCCTGGCCTCTAGCAGGGCCTCCTCGGGGTCGGCGTTCGGCGTGAAAACAGTCGGGACGTATCGGCCATCGGGGTCGGCGGTGTCGGCATCGTTCACGGTCTCGGGTATAGCGTTGAGGAGCTCTGCTGCCCTGGAGTGCGCGTTAGCCAAGGCACTGCGCCGCGCCAGGGTTCGTTTCCCCGGGGGGAGGGGCTTGCCATTTCGCAGAGGAGTAGAGACATCGCTCGGAACACTTGACGACGGCGTCCTGGAGGGAGGCTCGCAGCTGCGACAGCTCATTCTCGTTGAGTGACATGTCTGCGCATCCTTGGCTGGGAGGAGGGGTGGGCCACGGGAGCTGATGGCCGTGTTGTTTTGTTTACCCGTGTCGTTCCAGGGCGAGTGAACCTCCAGACAGCGAGCGTTTACCCGGCGAGTTTACTCAATTGCCAAGATGATCGAGATGCGATTACGTCTTACAGAGGCAGGAGGTTCAGCTGGCCTAGTAGTTGATGGAGACTGGCAATGTATGAGTTGTGACTCTTTAACCTGACGTAGTAAAGCTCGACGGCAGAAACCGCGATCCACCACGACACGCGCCGAACACGCTACCTCCGGGTACCTAGGTACGTTGGAACCACCAGCCCGTGCCCGTTCCTGACCGCCCTTGCCCCGCACTCCGGTGAGCGGCCACTGACAACGACCCAACTCTTTTTTTCACTGAGGGGCACCCCTAATTGAGTGCAACTTTCAAGGCACCGGGGACGCGCCTGCCATCCCGAGTCGCTGGCCTGCCCCGCTCGACCGGGGTCCGATGTACCCTTCCACCGCTGTGGTGCTGATGGATACCTGGACTTGCCGTTCTACCGCCTTCCGAATTAGAGGCCGACCTAAAGATCGGATGAGTCCAGGTGATTAGTTGGTACCAAAGCCTGTCTGTACGCTGCCTGCCCGCACTTTTCGGTGTGATACAATTTGACGAACCGGCGCATTAATTTGCGATAAACTGCCCTGCGGAAATTTCCCAACACCCAAGACTCTCTCCTCATTGTCCTTCCCCGGCTTTACCCATTGTGTGACTCCCCTTTTCCTTGTCTCTCTCTTTCTCTCTCTCCCCAGCTCTCTGTCTCTCCCTCTCTATATCTCTCCGCATCACCTGCTTGTACGTTTCCTTTGACTCTTATCTAGACGACACTTGTCGTTAGCCCGTTTTGAACTGACCACCAACGCCTCCTAAGCCCGCCGTTCCAATACTAGCCCCGCAACCGGCATACCGCCCGATCCCGACAGACAGCTTTTAAAATGGCCAAGAAAACCACCCTCGCCGAGTTCGAGTCCGTCTTCCCCAAGCTCGAGGAGGTTCTCCTCGAGCACGCGCAAAAGTACAAGCTTCCCGAGGCGGAGCTGGCGTGGTACAAGAAGGCAAGCATGCTGCAACGCCACGATTCCCCTGGCGATGCCAAGGCGAAGGACATACTGCTGACCATTGGCGCGTCGTGAGAACAGAGTCTCGAAGTGAACACGCTCGGCGGAAAATGCAACCGCGGCATGTCCGTCCCCGACTCCGTCTCCCTCCTCCTGGGCAAGGCACTCACTGAGGAGGAGTACTTCCAGGCCGCGACCCTGGGCTGGATGACGGAGCTCCTGCAGGCCTTCTTCCTGGTCTCGGACGACATGATGGACGGCAGCATCACGCGCCGCGGCAAGCCCTGCTGGTACCGCCACGAGGGCGTCGGCCACATCGCCATCAACGATGCCTTCATGCTCGAGTCGGCCATCTACACCCTCCTCAAGAAGTTCTTCCGCGAGCACGCCAGCTACATCGACCTCGTCGAGCTCTTCCACGAGGTTTCGTTCCAGACGGAGCTCGGCCAGCTCTGCGATCTTCTGACCGCGCCCGAGGACAAGGTCAACCTCGACAACTTCAGCATGACCAAGTACCAGTTCATCGTCATCTACAAGACGGCCTACTACTCCTTCTACCTCCCCGTCGCCCTCGCCCTCCACTGCCTCAACATCGCCACCCCCAAGAACCTGAAGCAGGCCGAGGACATCCTCATCCCCCTCGGCGAGTACTTCCAGATCCAGGACGACTACCTCGACAACTTCGGCAACCCCGAGCACATTGGCAAGATCGGCACCGACATCATGGACAACAAGTGCAGCTGGCTCGTCAACCAGGCCCTGCAGATCGCCACCCCGGAGCAGAGGCAGATCCTCGAGGAGAACTACGGCCAGAAGGACAAGGAGAAGGAGGCCGTCATCAAGAAGCTCTTCGACGACATGAAGCTCAAGGAGCGCTACGAGGAGTTCGAGGAGAGGCGCGCCAACGAGATCAAGGACATGATCAACAACATCGACGAGAGCGAGGGCCTCAAGAAGTCCATCTTCGACGCCTTCCTGGCCAAGATCTACAAGCGCAGCAAGTAAACGAGCTTTCTCACATACCAACCACTTACACCACTAGAGTTAAAAAGGCAACCTTAATTAGACGGCGCTTTTCCGCAAAGCAGCCTGTCGGGAACCCGGTCTGCGAAAGAAAAGAAAGTGGCATTTCAAAGATACCTGAGTCGAATTGACTGATTCATGATGAAGACGACGACAATAGACCGTTAGATTCATACATATTCAAAAATAAGAAGTATTAAGAAACCAAAATAACAAAAAACAAAGAAGATTTCCTGTCCAATGTGTCTCCGAGGTTATCTGTCCACCCGACGGTCCCCTCTCTCTCCTACTTTTCTTGCGTCGAGAGCACTGTCAACAACCGGGTATCTTACATGTTGAAAAAATCACCTATGCGCCTGGTTTCGCGTGCACGGCTAGCCGTTTGGGGCCCCCAATACATTGCGTCTCCTTTCCAAGGCCCGTTTGGGCCAAGCGATACCTATTCCCCCTCCTTTTTCTTTCCTTTTTCTCCTCTCATTTGAGATGCTCGTTTAACGGTCTCAGACACTTTCAGAGACACTACCCTTGACGGCGGTGCACGTTCAATGTCTGACTGTGCCGCTGCGGCCGAGGCCTAGCGGTGCGTGGGGCCTCGCGTCGCGACCTCGCGCGGGGTCCACAAAGTTGATTAGGGGCACGTCCTCGTCGTCCTGCCTCGAGGTACGCCTCGGCAGCGACGGGATGGGGGGCTGCTCGTTGGATACGACGCGACGCACGGGTGCGCCACCGCCGGCCGTCGAGCGGCTCCTCGGCCTTGTGGCGGCGGACTGCGACGCCATGCGCTGCGGCGGGTAGGCCTTGGTCGTGGCCATGCGGGTGACCGTCGCGAGCTGGGGCGACATGGTCGCGTCTGGCTGGTTGTCCCAGCCCGTCGCCATCTGGATGAGCGGCGTGCCGTTGGGCGCCCTGACGCCGCGGCCCTGGCCGTCGCGCCACGCGGAAGGCAGGTCGGGGACCTTGGGCGTCAGGTCGACGAGAGGCTGCGGCATCTCCCGCTTGGGCCCGTCTGACGTCTTTGGGCGCGACGACGTCGTAGGACGGGAGGCGGGCGGGCGGGAGCGGCTCCGCTGCGGCGGCATTGGGTCCATCGCCGCCGTCGATCGAGACGCGCGCACCGTGCCCCGCCTCTCGGGCATGCCCGAAGGCTGCCTCTCCGGCTCGGGGTACTTGTTCAGCAACGACTGTCCCCCGGTGAACGCACTGTCGGTAGAGTACTCTTCGGTGGCGGCCGCCGCCGCGTTCTTCTCGGCCTGCTGTTTACGTCCTTCGTACCCACGGCCCAGCAAGCCCCCGGTCTTGAACTCTTGGTCCCTCGCAAAAGGGTCGATGTGTTTCCGCAGCACCGGTGAGGCCAAGTTGGGCGTCGTCCTCGACCGGGAGACGACCTTGTGCTGCTGCCTGGGCACGGACAGCTGCTCGGCGTGTCGCTGTGCTGGCTTTTCCGGCTGGAGGTCCTTGCCGAATTCCTCAATCGGCTTCTCGAACCTGTCCATGTCCAGGAGCGGGGAGAAGGTGCCAATCGTGTAGGGGGTCTCGTCGACCGACACCTTGACCTGGTGGCGGCGCGTGGTCCCGCTTCTCGAGAGGCCTGCGGTGTTGGAGCTCGTCTTGTCACTGTGAAGCGACTTTTTCTTCCTACTCAGATCCACCTTCTTGTTGACCAGATACCAACTGCGCCACGCGTGGACCAACTTCTTGAAGTCCTCTGCGAGCTTGGCGTCGTCGGTGGAGAAGAAGTGGATGAAGTTCTCGGTGTTCTGGAAGACGCTGGACTTCTGCTGGCTCTTGACGGCAAAGGTGTTCTTCTTGGGCGCCCTGATCTGCTTCAACATGTCCTTCTCCGTGACCGAGTAGAGATCGAAGTCCGACAGATGGCACAGGGACAGCGCGTCCTTGTCTGCCGTCTTGGCGTCCTTCTTCTTGGCGGAGAATACCTGGCCGTTTTCCGTGAGGGTGATGTAGCGCTTGTTCCATTTTCCGGGGCGCGAGCAGTGGTAGAAGGAGAAGTTGACAAACCCATGCGGCGGATCAATGGTGCGAGGCACGCCCTCGAGGTTCAGCTCGGGATACTTGTCGGCAGCATCGCCCGGGATGATGAGCAGGCAATGCTGGCTGTCGCGGTCCCATGAATTCATGATGTCTCTAATTTGCTCATAGCGCCTGAGCCGGCGCTCCAGGCCAAAGGCGAAATAGCACTCCATGACGACGCTGGTCTTCGGGTTGATGTTCTGGGTCATGAGGTTGGCGGCCGAGTATAGGATGTCCATTGGCGTCGTATCGGGGGTGACTGGCAGACTGATCGAAGACTGCATGCAGCGGATCGCCACTCGCTGGCCCGATGGGTTAGCAGGTTCTAGACATGAGAGGATGCAGCTGGGGACTCACGCGCTCGCCAGCGTTGCTGGCCGAGGTCGGGGCGTCGACCTGGGGCACGATACCGCCGCCGCCAGGCTGAATGAAGCGTGAAGGGTCCATGGTGCTGACGGGCCTGTAGTCGACCGACAGAGGCTGGAAGAAGGCGGGTGGTGATTTCGAGAGGGTGGCAGGGTCGGACTTGCGACCTTTTCTGAGGAAGAAGGCGAACTTGTCAACAATGGGGGAGCGCAGTCGCTGCGGGGGGTCGGGGACGGCAGCCAATTGAGCCTGAAGTCGTGCGAGATCCTTCCTCTTCTGCTCTGCCAAGATGCGATCAGTCTCTGCTTCGAGACGGGCAACCTCGTTGGCCCAGCGAGCGGCTTCCTCTTGTTCCTGCTCCTTGCGACGGCGATCTTCGACGTCTTGGTCAAGCTGATGTTGGTGCAGGCGGCGCTGCTCCTGTTCGCGGGCCAGTAGCCTCTCCCACTCGGCGTCTCTGAGGGCTAATGTCTCCCTGCTGGGGATGGGATGAAGGTTGAGTTTGGTGATGATTTGGGAACGAGCGTGGTCAGCTCGCGCGGAGAGCTTGAGGTCGGCGCATGACGAGGAGGTAGAGACCAAGATCGGATTATGAGAACGGGGTCTCAGCTGGGGTAGGGGTATGAGAGGCGGGAGGTTGTGGTCGCGTGGTATTACGGCTGGAGGCAGAGGGGGAGGGGTGACAGGACAAGGAGGCGGCGGCGGTGGTGGTTCTATTGGAGCGGGTGGTGGTGCATGTGCGTATGTTGTGAATGCGAGCGTCTGTGCCTGTGTTTGTGCTTGTGCTTGTGCTAATGGTATTAGCAGGAGTGGTGGTTCTGATCCTTCTGATGTCGTTCCTGGCGGCGCTGGTGTTGGTGTTGGCGGTACCAGCGCAGGTACGGATACAGCTGCTGCTGTTGTCACTGCTGATGCGATTGCGAACCCAGGAGGTGGTGCGTGTGCGTCGTGTACCGCATCAGCACCAGCACCAGCAGCTGACGCTGACGCAGCTGGGGGTAATAACGCTGATCCTGCAGCAGATGGGGGGCCAAGAGGGTACGGGCTGTCCTTAGTGGTAGAAGCCCCTGGGGCTGGGGACCTGGACCCGGAACTGGAGCACGCTAAGGAGAATAAGGAACCTGGCTCGCTTGGGGGTCTGGGAGGGGACTCTGGGAAGGAGTCTGGACCCCCCTGCAAGGGGCTTTCGGGGCCGCCATTGGGGGCGGTCTTAGGGCGTCGCCTGTTGGGGTAGCTGAACCGGACAGGAGATTCGGGGCGCGCTAGGGCGCCTGAAGCGTCCTTATTCTTCCCACCAGTCTCCTTCTCAGTATCCGTAGGAGGAACAGGAACAGGAACAGCGCGATTAACGGGGGATCCCTCGCCAATCGTGGCGCCGACGTCGACATCGCGCCATTGCTGCCACTGCCATTGCGACTGTAATTGTGATTTTGATGGTGATTGTAATCGTGACTGCGGCGGTTGCGACGACTGGTAGTGCACGTACGGCCGCGACTGCAGCGGCGTCTGGGGCGGGGCCGTCCTCCGCCGAGCTGCCGCCGACGACCTGCTGGATGGTGGTGTCGTTGTTACTGTTCCTGTTTGCTGCTTGCGCTGTTGCTGCTGGTCGTCATCGACGGCGATGCCGATGACGGCGCCAATGCTTGTCGCGGTACCCGTTTCCGTCGTGGCATTCGACACAGCATCGTCATCCTGAAAAATGTCCACCTCCCAGTCCCTCCAGTCCCGGCCAAAGTCCAGAACGCTCTTGTGTTCTCTCACGCTCCTGTACCGCGCCAGCCTGCCGCCTTTGACGCTGTTGCCCCGTCTCGGAGGGTGCGGTGCCGGGGACTTGGGGGGTCCAGGACCCGCGGACATGGTCCGGCTTATACGCGGCATTGGGCCGTCCATTTTTATTACCGTGGGTATGTATCCTGCGTGCGTCGTACCAAAGGTTGTGGTATCCGAGTATAGTACGCGCAATCAAACCCGTAATTCGTTTCTGTTGGGCGGGACCAAAAGGGTTCGAGATGCTGCAATTGAGCTCCTTGTGCTCCTCGTTTGCCAAACCCAATCTCCAGAAACCTACCTAGGGAGGTATTCTGAGTAAGGACCCTCTCCTTAGCTTTGGTGGGTGAAGTTGGATATCGGCCGACACAAGCTCGAGGTCCGCCGATACGAGACAGGGTTCGATGTAAAAAAGGCGCCTTCCCGGGCTGTCGTCCGATGGCTGATGTCGCTGGCAGCGATGGATAGCGCGGTCGCGGTCGCGGTCGCAGTCGCAGTAGCAGTAACAGCACTTAGCGTCAGCGGCAACGGCCCAGTCCGCCGGAAACCTTGAATTGGCTGCTGATCCTCACCCAGCCCAGTGCAGGGAACACCTGAACGTTAATCTGGGCGTCCTTCTGCAGTCCTCCCCCAGGACCCTGCAGATCATGCAAGTGATCGATAACGATGTCGATGTCGATGTAGACGATGGGACAGGGCGGCCGGCCGTCCCCTAGGTAAGGCCCCCGGCTTCGAATCCTTTGTTGTCTCTCTTTCGACCTCCCGGCTACCTACTGTCAGATTCTCGGACAGACTGTGTGCAGCAAACTGAACCGCTGGTGTAACGATGGAGACCAACCGAGATGATAGAAGTTTATGATTATTAGACGGGCGCCGCTGTTGCTGTCGCTACCAGCCGCAGATCCGCAGAGCAGGGGTTCGACGAAGCACCGAGAGTGAGCAAAAGAAACGAGAAATTAAAAAAAGAAAAAAGTGGCGAGACTCTCCTTCCCATAATTAAGTCAGGGCCATCGAGACGGGGAGGCAAGGGAGGCTTTTAAACGTCTGTCCAAGTCGAAACAACAATCTCACTCGCAGAAACGAGACATCGCCAGAGACACCGAGAAAAGGGCCACCCACGGGTCGTCTATACGAATGCGCGTTAGTCAGGAACCACGGCTGCTCGAGGCATGCTGCACAATGAAGCACAGGGCGGACGCACGTCGTGCTGTCGTGAGCCGAATGCCAGTTGCCCGTGTTTAATTTGCACCGGCCGATTGTATCATCACACTCTCCCCACCGCGGCATTCCAGCTTGCATCGTCCCTACGTGTCGTATTTACGGTTTCCCACTACAGACGACGCGCGCCGGCGGGCCGCGCAAAGGAACCCTCTTTTCGTGTGACAGTTGCATTTCAATGACGGGGACCAATTCGTTGTTTGGAATGAGCTCGTTCCTGCGACCTCAAGGCAAGCTCTGCCCCTCTCTCCGCTAGATATCCCTCTGCCATGCTGACCAGACGGCTGCGTAGCAAGCGGACCTTTCCGCCATGACATGAGAGACTATTGCCATCATGTGCTGTCCAGATGCGGCACTTCTTTGGCCATTGCCAAGAGCGGCAGAGAGCCCGGACCCAAAACCTGCAACGGGAAAGGCATCTTCTCCCACACCCAGCCTCGATCGCTCGTCTGAATTGCAACACCCTCCCACGCAGTTCGATCGTCGATTCGAGCACCCGCGGTGGCCCTGATCCAGGTTAATGTCGGAAGGCGTGCACCTCGCGTCTCCACCACCCGGTGAAGTCGCTGGTCGATACGTCGATGCCCAGGTCCTTGAGGGCCCGCGTGCTCAGGTGGCAGTCGTACGGGCGCTGCACGCTGGCGTTGGGGTCGTTGCCCTCCGTGTTGGCGATGATGCCGTCCATCGAGAGGTCCATGATCTCGGCGAACTTCTGGCAGATCTCGTACTTGGTCATCTTGTCCTCGCTGGAAAACTGCAGGACCTTGGGGAACGAGCTGCGGTCGCTGGCCTCGAGGTACTTGACCGCAATGTCTGGCAGCTCTTGTCAATCACACGCGCTGAACCTGAACCTGAGACCGGGAGGGGCCTTGCATACCTTGACAGACGCGGCCAACGTCCTCGGTGTTGGTCGGGTATCGGATGGCCCAGTGGTCCATCTTCACCTTGGACTGGCCGTCCTGCGTCTTCCAAAGCGTGTCCATGAGGATGTTGGTGGCACTCTCGGCAGGAGTCTCTGCGTGTCCGTACAGGACAGGCACGCGGAGGACAAGGCCGAGGCCTTCGCGGCCCGCCTGCTTGTACTCCTCCAGGACGGCAAGCTCTCCGTCGAGCTTGGTCTGGCCATACAGGTTGGTAGGACCCGTGGGGGCATCCGCCTCGTACGGGGCATCGCCGGGCTTTCCAGAGAAGACGTAGTCGGTGGAGATGTAGATGAGCAGGATACCTCGAGAGGCGCAGAGGTTTGCCAGCGACTTAGTGGCGGCGACGTTCAGAGCTCTGGCACCTTCAGGATCGCTGTCAACCTTGTCGGGGTATCTCTGAGCCGCGCCTGCGCATGGATGGTGAGTAAGTCTGCAACTCAGATGCGAAAACTAAGGCGAGAATGGTTGAGACGCACAGTGTACAACAACCTGCGGCCTGAATTGTGCGTCGTCAGTTCCAGATACTCCTTGGTTGTGGGCGCAGGCTAACCCACTTGGACTCGTCGAGGAACTTCTCAACCTCGGAGGCGCTGCCCAGATCAACCTTGAAGACGGACACGCCGTCCGCACGCGAAAGTCCGGTGCCCTTGACGTTCCAGCTCTTGAGGTCGAAAGCTCTGGCGACCTGCCTTCCCAGCAGGCCCGTCGCACCTGTGACGACAACGTCCTTGCCAGCCATGTTGCGGTAAGTTTAACAAACAAGGGCGAGTGAGAGCAGTTGTCAAAGTCTAGCAATTGTCGAGGAATAAGCTCCAAATCGATTGTCACGCTATCGTTTTCGGCAGCGACGATGCTCGAAGGCTTTGGATTCGAGGTAGGCAGCTACCCCGCGGTGGGGTGTTTCCTTCACTTTCGACGACTCAATTGGACCACATCGGATAATTGCATCATCTTCACACAATGCATACAGCCACGAGAGGACTTCTGGGCCAGAACAACTCTTTCCATCTCAACACATTGGTGTGGGCTCGTCAACTAACCTTCAAAACTCTTTAGACTAACTTGTTCAAATTCGAGGGTGCCACGATACCCCAAGTCGGCCCGGTCTGTTACCTATTAGTGATCAAAACGCCACCATCTGGTGGCCATCGCGACTCTACACCCGATGTTTAGATTGACGCGATCCCCTCTTCTCAACAAGAAACCCGCAAGTGCGGGATACTCTGCATAGTGCCACGCCAATGAGCACGGCGTCTTCTAGCGCCATCAGACATGCCGTCAACCAACGTTTCCGCTACGCGTCCATCGACACCTGAAATAGACCAGGCCCTATCCTACTCGAGTCATGGGCAGCCTGCTGTGGTACGATGCTTGCACTAACAGACCTCAGTTCGAGCCCGTCGTTACGATCCATCAACACTTCAATAGGAGTGAAAAGAGATACCCGGCACGAGATCTTGGGGTGAAGCACAATAACGCCGAGCGCTTCCACTTTCCCCCGGCAATGTGTCCTAGAGAAGGGAGCAGACGGGGCCCGTCGTACTCGTAGGGCAGATGAGCAGGGCTCGACTGACTACCGTCAATCTACAAGCCACGTGTTCCGCCATCCGTCGTTACGCGATCCAGAAGCCTCTGACAGGAAGAATACAACCCAGATTGCCAGGTCGTCAAGATCGCACGACTCCCAGCTCCGGCTGCAACCTGTCGAGACTAGCGGACGCATCGGCACGTCTCAAGACATGGACAGGGAGGGGTCCTCCCGGACTAGCACGATGATCAGCGAGGCTATCTTCTCTTCGAGCAAAGCTTGCGTGGTGGAATCTGTTCCCTGCGATCCGCGGACGGGGATAACTTCGGGGAATTGGCACCGGTCTGCCAAGTTGAACACGCCGGCGGTCGCCGCGTCCATCTCCGGGCCCTTTGCGAGGAGCGATGCTCACTCCCGGTGCTGGTCCGCTGGGTCTGTGTTGGCATAAACACATGCGAAAGGGAGAGCTCCAAGACGAGGGAGATTATCACCGCAACCCGGTCTCGGAACATAGCGCGGTGCCATGGCCGGAGCGGCATGCACAATAAAGCAAAACATTCTTCACCACCACCGGTCTGTGCAGCGGCCCCCGCCCGCGAATCGATCGCATGTCCACAAGCCGGAACTACTATAATACAATACCGCAGGACGGGGCCGATAGTCAAGAGCACCTCGGCTCTATTTCCCGTCCCAATGGTAAGCCCCGAGTCGAAGCACCGCTGGCCAATTTTGTTCAAGTGCCAGCTTTCTTGCCCAGCGGTGGGCTCTTGATCCGCCACTCTCGGACTTCATGCCTACGAGGCTCAAATTGCCCGGTCCCCTCCCACGCCCCTTTTTGAGGGGGGTCTTTTTTCTTTTTTCCCCCCTTTCCCGCGGCTTCAGCGCCCACTGTGGCGTCCTTCGCTTGGCCCTACCTCGGGCCGCTAGAGTAACGTTTTGCCCTCAGACCTCGGGGACCCTCCTTCGAAAAGCTTGCATAGGGCAACGGGGCTCAGAAGCGAAAAGGGCAGATTTTTCCTCAGTGTTAATATGGGAGAAGAGGGATAAAAAGCGGGATGTGGTCTAAACAAACCCGCTCTCCCGGTGTGATGCGGTGTGGAGAGCCGGCAAGTATCATGTATATTGCCCTCTTCGCTGGCTGGGTATCATCAAGGCGCCACAACCATCGATCCCTTCTCCCGGCCCTCTGTGTTTTCGAGCGACCAGCAGACGTCACTGGTGGTATAATACGGCAGTTATAATACATGCAACCCCGGCGGAGGGTCTTGAGATATTCTGTCTAAAATAGGAAAAAACACTGGACTCGTGATCGACTTCCACATTCGGTCCCTCCATCAGGAAAGCCTCTGTGTGTGTGTAGGAAGAAGTCCAAGTGTAATCGTATACAAAATGGGTATTTGCATCATCATCAATAAATAGCAGCATATATCCGTGGGGAAAGAAACGTTCAAGAAAAGATCAGGGAACCAGTCACAGAGTTCAAGGAAGTACCCGCCCTCACTTAGAAGCTCCCGCTGCTGTTGGTAGAGTACAACTTGGCGTCGTAGTTCCGCTGCGCACTCACGTCCCTCTTGTTGCCCCCCGCCGCAGCAACCCCCTCCCCGTCTCCTCGTCCTCTTGGCGTGGAGTCCCTCTTGGCGTCGTACACGATGTTCACCTCGGTGGTGCGCATGATGCCGTCGTACGTCATGATCTCCTCCTCGCTCGTCGTCGGCGAGTGCGACCGGATCTCGGACCGGCCCTTCATGCTCTTCAGCTGGAACGCCTCGGCGGCGTGGTGGCTGCGGCTCGCGCGGCGGGGCTTCGTCGCCGTCGCCGTCGTGCGCGTGCGCCCCCCCGTGGTGCCGTTGGCGTTCTTGGTCGGGTCGCCGCTGCGGCCGTAGCCGTAGCGTCCGTTGGAGGAGCTCTTGAGCGAGGCGAAGAACTTGGGGAACCAGCGAAGAAATAAACCGCGGAGGGCGGGCGCGGAGGCGGTGATGATGGCGAGGTTGGTCTCGACGGCTGAGTAGGTGAAGCGGATGTCGTAGGTCGGGTCTTGGAGGTTGATGTGGTAGGATACCTCGACCAGCCAGACGAGGCGGAGGACGCTGACGGCGGTCACCCTGGAATTGTCAGAATGGAAAATTTAGAGCGAGCATTAGATTGGCACTTACACTCCTCCCAGGGCAAAGACGGCGAGGAGAGCCATCTTGACGCGCCGGGGCATCTTGAGCCCGAGAAAGATCCAGAAGGGCATCGCCAGCGCCAGGACGTCGGTGAAGATGGTCAGCCCCGCGGTGCTGACGTAGAAGGCCGACATGTCGATGCAGCTTCCGTCCGTCGGCGGGTTGCGCCCCGCCTTCTCCCAGAAGTAGCTGATGGGCCGGCACTGGAAGACGACGGTGACGAAGATGGCGACCATGAGCGCGATGTTGAACACGTTGAGCCCGATGATGGTGTACCGGATGCGGCGCTTCTGCCCGCTCAGGCGCAGCAGGAACATGAGCACCGACGTCTTGACGAGCGCGAGGATCGGGTTGTACAGCAGCTGGATGATGTAGTTCCACAGGCTGCCCAGCCGGTGGTCTGCCTCCAGGGGTATGTCGTAGACGTGGATGCCGATGAAGCCGTAGCGCATGCCCATGAAGGACGCTGCCGTCTCGGCGATGGACTCTGCCTGTAAGTGCGGCGATGAGCGGCTGTTCGGAGAGCAAAGGATGTAAGCAGCAGACTTACCATGGCAAAACATATCAAGCCATCATCTATTATAACATCAGTCAGCTACTGCATATCCTGGGTATCATCTTCATCACGCCTCTGCGAGCTTACCCCAACCAAACTGCTTCGTGCTCACACGGCTGTAGACCCTCAACGCCACCACGATCAGAGCCAGGGTCGGGAAGAAGAACAGGATGAAGAACCCGATGTGCTGGAGTGACGACGGCGGGTACGGGTAGTCGTTCGAGATGGGCGGCAGTGCAGGCACCGCAGGAGCAGTCGTCTCCTGGCTCTCCTGGGCGGCGTACACCAGGGCCGCGATAGCCTGCGACATGGCGGCTGTTCGTTCGTCTTCTCGTCGATCTTACAGAGAGCTCTCCCAAGCTCAACGGAGCCTTGGCTGACGAACGAGGGGGTCGGCTATTTGACACGCGAGCGCGGAAAAGAGCTCAGGCAGAAAGTTTGGGGATATGAGAGGGTTCTATATGTCATCTCCTCCCGTGCTCGACGCCAGGAAGGGAAAATACTGTTCTTTCCTCTTTTTTTTTCTTTTCGTTCCCGTCTTCAGGGACTAAGGTAGATTGCCTAGACACGCTACTGCTGATGGGCACTGAGAGAGACCTTGCGATTGGGGGCGAGAGGCCAACCTTGCCTGTTCCCTTTTCCCACCCTGCAGCGACAGGGTCGGTAAAGAAGCGAAACGGGATACCGGAGGGCTCGTGTTCGAGGCCTCTCTCCGCCGCCATCTGGACAAAGAACAGTGGGCGCCGCTTCTTTCCAAAACAGCTTCTGTGCCACTCCTGTGGACGTGGCCGGTGTGAGGACTGGAGCTGGAGAGGAACTCGGTGGTAACCCTACACTACACACCACGCCGCCAACCCCCTGTTTGCATCGGGACAAGGATTCGTCCCGTAGTCATAGAAGAGAGTTCAGGAGGATGATCCAGCCCTGCGTGGATGGGCGTGCAAGAAAGAAAGACAAGGTCCCGAAGGTCGGGATTACTCCCACACATCCTGCCCTTAACCTGTCTTGGGGGCTGTAAGAGCGCTTGCTTTTTCCACGATATCACTTGCTGCGGCATCAGCGAGGGACTACCCGCGTCCACATCCCGCGGTGATGTCTTGGTGACAGCTGCCAAAGACGAGAAATGGGCTCATGTTGACATGTCTGTGAGTCTGGCTCCAACAAGCTTACTTCCGAGATGTGTGGGCTTGATCCCTCGACGCACAAGACCTTGGAGAAAGGCGACGAGGGATCCTCTTTCGCCCCTCTGATGCTGCGAAAGGGGAAAGGAAGCCGAACTTTCTCGTGATCCGCTCTCACTCCACACACCCTTGGCCTTGGAAGTTCGTTGAGGGACGGAAGAAATTAGAGAGCAACAGGAGACTGCGCAGTGTGCAGGTGGGCTGCAGGGCGGGGGGAGGCAGTGGTGCTGCGATCGCGGGCGCATCTCGCGGGCGTGGAGCCTGATGGGGCCCGTCGTCGTGGGATATCGAATGATTCTTGAAGAAGTGTAGTCCAGTTATTCTGCGTGGGGCCGAACCGGTGGGCAATTGTGATTGTAACTTGTGGTGGTGGTAAAACTGTGTTGTAGTTGAGGTACGTAGTGTACATACTTACACTACATATCCGTACTCACTCACGCGTACATAGTAGAAGACCTTCCCGTCATCCAGGTTTCCAGGCCGAATCCCGGGACTCAGGTACGCAAGCCGTTCTCTACACACCGGGGGGCTCCGCAGCAACTTCGGACCAAGTGAAACCAATCGCACGCTAGGGACTTTTACTAGCGCAGTTGGGGGTGCAGACTGCAGAGAACTCAGACTCATGCAGGATTAGTGCAGCGGCGGCGAGCTCGCAGAAGCTGAGTGACTGCGCATGTGTTTCTTGGCTTGCCCTGTTCTGCTGTTCTGCACGGGAATAGGGGCTCTGCCGTATAAGTTGGCTGACTGGCCGAAGACGTCGATGCCGTTGGTGAGAAACCCCAGAGCTAACGGGGAAATACCTAGGACCGTTGTCGTATTGTCTTGGAAATTTGGTGGTGTAATGCCCCCCTGCATCCAAGGGCTGCTGTGCCGCTGCAGAGAAAGCAGCCAGGGAAAGAGACCATGTCCACCATGTTGGCCTAAAGAATGAATCGAAAGAAAAGAAAACGAGCACTGCATGTCGTGCCTGGCAGTCGGGGAAATTACTGACTGCCGTGCTGTCACACTTGCTTTGCTTAGCCGCAGACGTACGTTGTTGGTCCAACTCAAGTTGCTGAAAACCGATATGTCGTTGACGACGACGATTGACTCGTCATTTTCGCCCTTCCAGAAGATGTAAAGATCCTATATCCGTACTACCCCAGGATAAGGAGAACCCGCCAAACAGCCCAGCTGGGCGAGCGATAAGATAGCATCACAGACATGATGGCCTCTGCGCTACGCTTTGTCCGTGGTCAGTCGCGGGAGGTAAGCGTGCGCGCTCCCGCTGGGTCCGGCAGGATTTGCACAAGCCCACCGGGGGGCGGCAGAGGGGGAAAAAGGCAGAAATTTGCATGGGGGGGCCCTCATCCCTTTCTCTACGCGGGACAGGGGTTAACGACACCCGGTCGCGCTGGTTGCTCTGCTCAGTACCCATGCCGAGCAACCGTGGCGGGTCCCCAACAAGGCAGTTCGACGGTCAAGAAATCCCGCGTAGAGACTGTCCCTAGTCCAAGACTCCAAGGACAATAGGTACGGGTTTCGGCCTGGACCTGCTGTTACCCGGCCACAGGCGAAGGCCTCGGGTTCTAGTCAGCCCCGAAAGTTGAGATGAACACTCAGTAAGCCGCGTAATCCAATCCGTCGGTGGGCTTGCTTGCCAACTGAACGGCCCAGATTGGTGGTCATGGCAGGCTTAAGCTTGATTGAGCAGGAAAAGGGACGACGGATACTTCCTGAATTCTAAATGCCACCGACAAAAACGAAACGACCGGTTCGCCCTCGCAGCATGGAGCTTCCCTTTCGTCGAGATGCCCCGCCTCCCCCTTGGTACGCCTCTGAACCGCGAGCGAGATGCTTTCCGTCGCCTGGCCTCAAGGGGTGACTGTGCCTTGGTCACAAGGTGCCTCTGCTCTCATCATGCGTGAAGGACGAGGGGAGGCCTTTGGAACCCAGCCGGCAGAACCATGCTTTGCGAGAGGCCGAATCTGGCAAATGAACTGGGATATCGCCGGGAGCAGACATCCACCTCAATCTTGAGGGATCTTGCCAATGCACATCTCCCATCGCGCCGTCAACTCCGCCAAATGGGTGGGCAGTAGGCTGAGGTCGCGTTGGCTATGTGGGCCTCGAGGCGAATGGCAAAACCGCCAAGTGGACCTCGTGGGGAGAAGAAGAAGAACGAAAAGAAAAAGGCGCGAGAATTGGAGAAGCCGACGGGCAAGAAACCGGGCTCATCTCTACATAGTAGACGACTTGACTCAGTCTGCCAGGGTGACGTCCAGGCAGTCCATCCAGACGTTGGCTGATGTGGTGCTCGCCTCGGATATCTTACCAGAGTCTCTGAACTACACCAACAACGAGAGAGAGAGAGAGTAAGAGATGCCTTACCGTTCAAAACCAAGTCCACGGGATGTTGGCGCACTGACGCCGCTGCCGGCGAGCATACCGACCACCCGACCGACGGGGCATCTTTCGCCGTTGAGTAGCCGGGATACCTCCACATCTCAGGCACAGCCAGGGCCGAGACGACGACATGCAAGGGTCGCGGCCATGGTCCCTTGCGTGTGCGGGGGCCACCATCTCGGCCAAGCAGCCCAAGCTCCAGACCTCCGACGTCCTACGTCCTGCGGCAGCCACTCACCGGCGGCCAATCTCTTCCGGACCCTTGATGAGGCCGAGTCCAAGTGGAGATGCGAAGCTGCATGTCGTGTTGGTGTTGGAAGGGGGGTGAGCCAGCATGTAATCCTTGAGGTTGTAAAAGACTTTGCCATACACTACGGATACAGCAGGTCGGTGCCGGGCTGTAGTATAGAGACTACGCCTGGACTTTGCCTCTCCTCCCTTCCAACGGCAACAAGCATTGCTCATCTCCCTCGGATGGTCTCCGCAGCTAGTCCTCAATGTTGTAATCAAAGACTGCTTCTTGGTCCGCTCCGGACATCCTGGCAGAAGATGCCTGGACCGCACCCGCTTCTATCAGTTGCTTCGGGGGCCTCGCCCGTCGATAGTTGATCCTCTTTCGTATCTTTGCCCCCGTAGACATCTCGGAGAGGTATGGTTCTTGAAGAGCCCTGTTGACGTTGTCCCTTGGCCGTGGACTTTTTGCCCTACAACCCACAACAAGACATAGCCTCCCGTGCGCACGGCGACACTATTGTCTTTCAGCCCCCATCAGCCGGAACAATCCTCGTTGTCTATCGTTCGATTGCATTCGTAGCATAGCGAGGCTATTTCCGTGTTGGTGCTGTTGTGCCCACTGCTCCGCGCTGTTTGCTGCTCTTGCCCAGCGTACCATTGCTCATCTCGGTATCCACGCGTTCCCCCCGCCGACGTTGCTGGCAACCACAAACTTTTGGGTTGTTATATATTTGACGCGCCTCTTCCCGGCCTTGGTGATCGTCCCTCCCCTCCCCATCCGTCAATCAAAGGCATTCGCGTCTGACTCCACGCGGTGATCATGTCTTCGACGCGTTCTCTTCTGACGGCGGCTCTGCTGTCCGTCGGCCACCTCACTTCGGCTCAGACCCTCAAGGTCGACGGCCAAGAGATTGGTAAGTACCCTCCAGGATCGATCGGCTTGATGACCCGGATCCGTCTGACACACTGATGTAGCTGCCGACGCCTCCACGGTTGCTCCCGCTGCCGAGGTCGCCGATGTCTCCATCGCCAGCACGTCCGCGGGCCTGTCCGACCAGGAAAAAGTCCAGCTGACCGAGGCCGTCCTTGCCAACCTCACTGCTCTTGAGCTGTCCAACATTTCCCTCTTCGGTTTCGAAGATTCGACCTCTGTCGAGAAGAGATCCCTTTTTGGTCGATGCAAGACATACCCCGGAGACCTCCTGTACCCCATCGGTCTCGTGTGGGACATCTTTGACCTGCTCCTGGGCGGTGCCCTCACCAAGACCATCCCCGAGGCCTCCGTGTGCTACGACGACTTTGGTAACTATGACAAGGCCAAGTGTGACTTCCTGACCACCAACTGGGTCAACGGCTCGCACTACCACACCCAGGACCCTACTGCCATCAACGCCGTATTGTTCGAGGGCTTGAACTGCATGCCCCCCACCATCAACGTCGGCGAGACCAACTGCAAGGTTGGAGGTCTGCCCTCGTACGTTGTCGAGGCCAAAACTGTCGCCCACGTTCAGCTGGCCGTCAACTTCGCTCGCAACCTCAACCTCCGTCTCGTCGTGAAGAACACCGGCCACGACTTCGGTGCCAAGTCAACCGGCGCTGGATCTCTCTCCATCTGGACCCACCAGTTCAAGGAGATCAAGTTCCTCGAGAACTACAAGCAGGATTCGTACAGCGGCCCGGCTTTCAAGCTCGGTGCTGGCGTACAGGCGTTCGAGGTGTACGAAGCCGCGAACAAGTACGGCGTCACGGCCGTTGGTGGCGAGGGCCAGACCGTCGGTGTTATGGGAGGCTATGTCCAGGGTGGTGGCCACAGCCCTCTGTCTGGTCTCGTTGGTATGGCCGCCGACAACGTGCTTTCGTTCGAAGTCGTCACTGCCGATGGCCGCTTCGTGACTGCCAGCGAGTCTCAGAACCCTGACCTCTTCTGGGCCCTCCGTGGTGGTGGTGGCTCGACGTACGGTGTCGTCACCTCTGCCGTCGTCAAGGCTTACCCCAAGATGACGATTTCAACCGCAACCTTCGCCTTCTCCGTCGGCGCCAACCTGACGACCGAGCAGTTCTGGGCGGCCCTGCGCCTCTACTTCGATGGCTTCATCGAGTATGCCGTCGACAACGCCAACTACGGATACTTCAGAATCCAGAACTTCGGCACCCCTGCCTTCGACATGGGTCCTTGGTGGGCGCCCAACATGACCGAGGCCGAGCTTCGTAACTTGACTGCCCCCCTCTTCGCGAAGTGGGCCGAGTTTGGCGTCAACGTCGAGCCCGTCTTCAAGGAGTACGACAACTACTATGACGCCTGGATCAACTCTTTCCCCTTGGAGCCTTGGGGATCCAACGCCATCCGCCAGGCCAGCCGTCTCTTCCCCAGGGCCAACTGGGAGGACGAGTCCAAGCTCAACGCGACGTTCAATGCCATCAAGTCTGTCGTTGACGAAGGCGGATACATCGTTGCTTTCAACATTGCCGCCGCACCTGAGGGATACCCCGACAACGCCGTGAACTCGGCTTGGCGTGACACCGTGATGCACTGCATCACGGCCGCCATGTGGGATCCTACCGCCGAGGAGTCCGTCATCAAGGCTGCCAGCGACAAGCTGACTTTCGACTGGATGCAGCGCTGGCGTGACGTCTCTCCCGGCGCCGGCGCGTACATGTCCGAGTCGGACTACATCGAGCCGGACTTTACCCAGGCATTCTGGGGTACCAAGTACGCCAAGGCTCTCGAGCTGAAGAAGAAGTACGACCCCAACGACGTCTTCTACGCCCAGAACGGTGTCGGCTCTGAGTACTGGGAGATGTCGGAGATGATTCTGGGCAACCTGCCGTCGCAGAACAGCAAGCTGTGCCGTAAGCAGTAGGAGGTTGACCTGTAATTCTGCCGTCTGATGTTAAAGGACGGTCCTTCTTGGATTCATTGTAAATATTGCCGCAGTACATAGTGGCCACTATGATATGCCACCTGTGACCTATAAGTATATCATTAGACGATCTTGTTGCATCCACACGCAAGTCTTCATGCTGCAACCAACCAGTCAATCAGCAAGTAGATTAAGATGAATTCACCTCAGTAAGACCCTTTCCAGCCACGTCGACGGATTGGTAGTTTGCGTTTGCCGTCACCATCGTAGGCTTGCTGGCGGCTCGGTCCCATGCAAGCTTCACGTGGACGTGTACGGATAGAGCCTGGTGGTCAGGTCGTCTCAACGCAAGGAAACCACGACAAATGCAAAATCATTGATGCAGAACCATAGGTCAAGTTTAGGACAGCCGTATGGATTGTTTTGCTGCTGTCGTTCCCGTATTTCGTGTTGTTGATCGGTAGGTAGATGAGCTGTTGACAGGGAAAGAGCCACCAGTGAAAGATAAAGTCACATCCAGCACAGCTCAGGAACGTACCTTTGGTGGACCCACACCGTGTGCGCGCTAACCCCAAAGAGGCCAGGCGCATAACCTGCCTCTCAATTTCAAGGTGACATCTCCCCGAAACCTCTTCAAACACACAGCCTCACCACGCAGCCGTTCATCATGGCTTCGATCGCAGCATCTCTAGCGGCCGCCCTCCCGAAGCCCAAATACACGGGCGAAGATGAGGAGGCCCCGTCGCGTACCCAACAGCGCGGACCGCGTATCGTCGGCGCCGGCCAGCTGGACGAGACGCAGATCGTGCTGAAAAGATCCGGCCCTCCTCCATACCAACAACGAGCAGGATGGCGGCCCCGAGGCCCTGAAGACTTTGGCGACGGCGGCGCGTTCCCCGAGATTCCGATCGCGCAATACCCGCTTGATATGGGAAAGAAAGGAGCGACGACGAGCAACGCGCTTGCGATCCAGGTCGACGCGGAAGGAAAACTCGACTACGGCGCCATCGCGCGTCAGGGCCACAGCGACACCCGAATTGTGCACACGTCTTTCAAGGACTTGATTCCCCTCCGCCAGCGTGCCGATGCGGGCGAGATCGACCTCAGCCGACCGAGCCAGGAGGAGGTCGCTGCGACCGCCGAGAAGACGAAGAATGCCCTCGCGGCACTGGTCAGTGGTGCCGTTGCGGCGCAGAAGCCCAAGACTCTCAGTGTTGGAAAGCGCAACGACCCGACCTTCGTGCGATACACGCCGGCGAACCAGATGGGCGATAACTCCAAGAAGCAAGACCGCATCATGAAGATCGTCGAGAGGCAGAGGGACCCAATGGAGCCCCCCAAGTTCAAGCACAAGAAGATTCCTCGCGGACCGCCGAGCCCGCCCCCGCCAGTCCTTAGGTCGCCTCCACGAAAATTGACGGCCAAGGACCAGGAGGATTGGCGTATTCCCCCGCCAGTCTCGAATTGGAAGAACCCCAAGGGTTTTACCGTCCCCTTGGACAAGAGATTGGCGGCCGACGGACGAGGTCTCCAGGACGTCGCAATCAACGACAAGTTTGCACAGTTCTCCGAGGCCCTTTACGTTGCCGACAGACACGCCCGCGAGGAGGTCAGACAGCGCGCAGCTATGCAGCAGAGGCTGGCAGAGAAGGAAAAGGCTCAAAAGGAGGAGAACCTCAGGATGCTGGCACAAAAGGCTCGCGAGGAGCGGGCTGGGGCTGGTCGACGCGACTCAAGATCTCGATCGCGGTCTCGTTCGCGCTCACGCAGCTACAGCGGCTCTGACTCGGAGTCTGACAGGTCAGAGGACGAGGTGCGGGAGAGAGAAAGGGCCAGAAAAGAAAGGATGCGCGAAGAAGAGAGAAAGTTACGTCAGTCACGCATGGGTGCCGAGAGGCGTGTGCAAGTCATGGCCAGAGAACAGAACCGGGATATCTCGGAGAAGATTGCGCTTGGCCTCGCGAAGCCTACCCAGTCCAAGGAGACCATGTACGACTCAAGACTGTTCAACCAGTCTAGTGGTTTCGACAGCGGTTTCAACGAAGACAACCCGTACGACAAGCCGCTTTTCGCGGCACAGGAAGTTATCAGCAGCATCTATCGACCGCAAACCAACATGGACGATGAGGATGAGGCCGCCGGCGACAAGGAGATGGCAAAGATCCAGAAGACCAGCCGCTTTGGCGAGGCCCTGGGCAGAGGCACGTTCAAGGGCACAGAAGACGTCGAGGTAAGCAGATCAGCTCAGATGACAGGAGGACACATCGCTAACCAGAGACCATCACAGGCAAGGGAGGGGCCCGTGCAATTCGAAAAGGACGCAGGAGATCCGTTCAATGTTGATAAGTTTTTATCCGAGGTAGAGCAAAGTTCGTCGTCCAAGAGGGGATACGGACTTCAGGAAGACGAGTCCCGGCAGTCGAAGCGGGCACGCGTAGAAGAGGACGACGATTAAAGCCGGAGTTCATATTCGGGATTAAGCTCGGTGTTTGGCGGGACGCATATTCATCTGGGATCGAGATGGCGGCTCGCCCAGGGCACCGGAAAGATCACAACGGTGGTGGAGAGTCGGGGCGGAAGCATAATGCAGAAGAGAAAATCGACGAGCCCCCGGACATAAGAATTCGGTGCAAGCTTTTGAACAAGGAACAGACAAGACGATTGCGTAGGCGTGCCGGTGTTCTAGGGCGAGAAATGAGAGGACTGCGAGCCGACTGGCGAGTCCGCAGCGACGTCCACGGTTTCAACCGACCCAACACTTCATGCGGTCCTTGAGCTCGCTGGCCTGCCCTGGCCCCTCCGCCTAGCACGACAAAGCCGAGAACCGGACGAGGCGGGTGAATTCTGCTACCTTGTCACCTGGAAGACAGGTGGCCAGGTCGGTAAAACTTGTCAGAGTTGGCGTCGGCGAAGTGACAGCGAGGGCCGGCGAGGGAGCAGCCGCGGGCTTCGATTGGCCGCAGGGGCACCAGTCAAGACATCAGGCGAGCAGGGGTCCGCGGGTGGTTTAAGACCAAGAAGTTGAGACGAGGATCAGGCAGGGTGGGAAACGTGGGACATGGAGCATTGGACGTTCCGGCCTATATTTATTGTCCGTAGCTTGGTTGACGGGTTGTTGAAACAGTCGCATCGAGTCTTTTTGGGTTAAGTTCCTGTGTCGGGGATTCATTCCTCCCTGGGTGCGTGGTGGTGGTGCTGCAATGTTGGTTGAGCCAAGGACCAACGGGATGCCGACGATGCGATCGATGCCCTCCAGGGAAAGTAAGGCGTGAGAGTTAAAGAGAGAGTTGCAGCTGAGGCACCGCGAGTTCGGAGAGCGGCCTCCTGTAAGCTTATATTTTTCCTCCAGGCACCGCGCGACAAGCTTTATTGGAGAAACAATGGTCAATAGTAGATAGGCTCCCGAAGACTTGACTTCCGGGTAGTTCACAGACAAGAAGTTCCGATGCAAGCTCATCAGCCCATTCGGCTGGGGAGAGGTTCAGCCTCGACACTGGTGAGAGTCGCGAACCCGATGCGAATGCGGTATTTCGCGCGCAGATCAACGCGAGGTGTTCGGGCACCTGTAAGGCATCTCGGGTCAGCTCAGGTGTTAATGGATGTATGAATGAATCCGATCTGTCCATGCAGTCGAGACCTTGCGGCGGCAGAGGAGGCGGGAGATGGGACCGGTTCCGTGGATCCAGGCGAGTTTGACCTTAATTACTTGCTCTTCTGAACTCATATCACGGCGTCTACATCATAAGTTGCGGAAACATTGAGTCTTCTTTATTTCTCCGAGTCCCCGCGTGTAATTTGTGTGCTAGAGAACTCTATCATTGTAAACTTATCTGGTGCTCGCTATTGCCAAGTCATGAGAGGTTCGCGGTTCAGTGCAACTCAGCTCCCCTACCACCGCTTGTACCCAGGTACCCCTATAGCCAAGCCCTTTAGCGCGAATGCGCTGTTCGGCCCCCAAGCCGTGGCGTTTTGGCAGCTGGGCCAAGCACCGCCTTCCGCCTGTGCCTGGCGCCTGCAGTGTCCGCTTTGAGGCGCTATGAAGTGTCGATCCAGCCCGGCTGCTTCATCCGAGTTCAACTTCAACAACACTTCATCCTGCACCAGTTCGGACTCGTTTCTATTCGACCACCGACGCCTGACGACATCGCCGAGGCAGTAGACGAGATGAATGATCTGAACCGAGGCAACTGACTCGATTTCTCGTTGCCGTCGTCCAGCCTGTTCTTTTCTTTTCCCTCCCGCAACGACAAGCCATCTGGTCCTCGTCCGCAGCTGAGAGCCCTGCTCGGACCGCCGACATCCCCGCAGAAGAGCATCGCATCGCATCCTTGGATCCATCCCATCTCCGTTTCTCCAAGTACCGAGACCCAAGAGTCAAGACCCTGCAAGGATACGCTGCACGTCCACTTCAGATGTTCCGTCGACGTCCCCTTTCGCCCCTTCCTTCATGCCCGAGAGGTGTCTCTGCCTCCAAAGCATGAACAGGAAGCTTCTTCCCAGACACGACACCCCGGACGCACCGGCCAGCCATCAGAGACAGCATGACAGACTTGACTTTTGCGATGCACCTCAGGTCTGAAGCCGCGGCCCCCGGTCCCGCCCTGCGCACCCAGAACCTGGGCCCTTCAGAAGTTCAGGGTCGTGTCCTTGCACATGCTTTGGCGTTCGCCGCCTCGCCCACGTCTGCTAGTGGGAACCGCTCTTCGGCGCCGTCAACCAGCTGCATCCGAGCCCGACCTTGGCACTCCCCGGCGGGCGGAGGTGCCAGTCGTTCTCTTGTTTCCTTATGCTCTACCCCTGACTTATGTGATATCCAGGGGATCACCCATACCTTGCGCGCACAGTTGAAGCTCGAATGCCAAGTTGGCAGATAGGGTTGTTGGGCGTCGTGTATCATGTTCCTCCCCCGCGCCTTGGCCTCGGCCGGCGGAGGGGGGACGAGGGCTTGAGGAACTACGATGAAGGCTTATTTCTTCAAGACAACCCACTTCCGATTTTCACGACGAGCTTCCCTCCTCTCTTCAACTCTTCTTCTCCGTATGCCACACATACTTGGCTTCTCGACTACACTTCTTTTAATAACTTTTGCTAATTTCACTTCGTGCCTCTGAGAGGACTGCGCCTCGTACCAGACAACATCATCCAGGAATACCACTTCCTGACTCACCCGCCCGTATTCGGCATACCACGCTATATTAGGGCCGAAGCTGGCTCAATAATACGAAGATTCCACCACGACTTGGGCTCGCATTTGCTCCCCTCATGCGTGGACGCATCGACGGCCCCTGCAAAAGCAAGTCAGGTCCGGCGCTGGACTAGCCGTCATTGGGCCGTAGACCCGGTCCACCCCCCAAAACGTACGCGTACTCAGTACGTATGATAGGCGTAATCGACACTCTTTTAATTGGGGGGAGCGTATCAGCTTGAAGACGATGGTTCCAAATCTGGGCCCAAACTCATCTCTCGGCTACACCCCGTTCGAATACTGGAAAGGTCCAAAACCAGTTATTCCTAGGCCGAAGCGCAAATCACGCGCTGTCGCCCTCGATCTAGAGCCGCTGCTTCCCACCCCCACCCCTCCGGGCCCGAGGCCTCGCGCCGCCGCGACATGGCCCGGTAAAGGTCAACTACCACCCAGGAGCGCTTTCGTGGCGCAGCCCGGCACCTTCACCGTTTCGCCCGGTAATGGCAAAACACCTTTTGCGGAGATCCTCGTCGTCCCTCCCAAGGTCCTGGTTCACCCACTTTTTCGAGATGAGATAAAGACTCCAGACTGGCCCAGGGGATTCTCCCCGTACCCGAGCTCTATGAACGACTCGGACTACAACATCATGGGCGACTACGGATACTCTCAAGATCAAATCTCTCGCAAGTCGGCATGGTGGGATCCCAGGGGTTGGACGAGGCGGATCTGGGCAGGTGTCGCTGCTGCCATCATTGTGCTCATCATCGTCATCGTCGCCGTCGTCGTCACCCAGAACAATCAGAACCGCTATCCGGACTACTCGAAGCTGTCGTACGAGCTGAGTGACACATGTATGGACGACCAGCCATGCTCAGGGTCGGTCGAGATCCCTGACTGACGACCCCAGACTCAGGACAGACCTTCTTCGACAAGTTCAACTACTTCAACACATATGACCCAAGTGCGTCTTAATCAGACCGCAGACTGCCAGGCGCAGCACGCTGACTGAACCCGACAGCCGGGGGCGCCGTTCACTACGTCGGCCGCGATGAGGCCGCCTCAAGGGTACATACTCCATTCACTCGCGGGGGATGAACAACCAGCTAAGCACAGCTTGCTAAAGAACCTAACGTACGCGACATCGGACACGGCCGTCCTGCGCGTCGACACGGCTGTGGGGCCCAGCTCGACGCCCGACGCCTCGACCGGGCGCTTCTCCGTCCGTGTCGAGTCCAAGACGCAGTACAACAAGGGTCTCTTCGTCTTTGACGTGAAGCACACGCCCTACGGCTGCGCCTCTTGGCCGGCGCTCTGGTTCTCGGACCCGAACAACTGGCCCGACGCGGGTGAGATCGACGTCATGGAGGCCATCAACCAGGGCACCGACGGCAACCAGATGACGCTGCACACGACGTCGGGGTGCGAGATGAACGTCAAGCGCAAGCAGACGGGTTCCGTACTGCAGACGGACTGCAAGAACACGACTAACAGCAACGCCGGCTGTGGCGTCGAGGGAAAGACTTCGTCGTATGGCGAGGCTTTCAACAAGGGGGGTGGCGGGTACATGGCGATGGAGTGGCGCGACGAGGGCATCCGCGTGTGGCAGTTCCCGCGCAGCTCCGCCCCCTCCGACATCACCAACAAGTCCCCGGACCCGAGCTCCTGGGGAAACGCGATGGCGGACTTTCCGAATACGGCGTGCGACATGGGCTCGCATTTCAGGAACCAGTCGCTCATCATAAACATTGACGTCTGCGGTTCGCTCGTGGAGGCCAAGTACGCCGACTCGGGATGTGGGGGCACGAGCTGCTCTGATTTCCAGGCCAACAACCCGGACGCCTTTAAAACGGCGTACTGGGAGTTTGGTGCTTTTCAGTTTTACAAGGCTGCTTGATGCTGACCCATCTTAGATAGAAGAGATTGGGAGACAAGACAGAAATGATTTTGAAACCAAAAGTTGTATGATGGTTCGCCATCAAGGCAGGAACCGGGTGGCCGGACTGTAATGAATCTATTAATGGTTTTTTTCGGCGAGCGAGCGGGCTTTTCTTTGAAAGTACAAGACTAAAGACCAAAAGTTGTTACTTGAGAGAGCTTGTCATGAACAGTTGAGATTCAGCCACCTCTGCAATGTCTAGAATCGGTCCGTCCGTCTATATATTACAAGCCATCTCGCCCCATCAGATGCTGTATCATCGGGCTAAGCACACAGCTCGCCCGCCGCTCCCCCAACCAACAAAAGCGGAGAGGAATATGTGTTTTTACAAGTTCTATACATGTGTATCCCAACGAGGCCCTCCCGCAGGCCCCGTACCGTAAAACGCCATGCAATGCCGCGACAACCCAAAAGATAAAGCACCTCTCCCCCCTTCTTAACTTTTTCTTCATACAGACGCACACACCTCACTCGTCCTTGGGCGAGCGCATGTAAGCGTCAATGGCAAGACTAAACGCCGCGAACGCAACGCACCCGCCGGCAGCAGCCTGCGGACCGGCATTCTTCGCCAGGATTCCTCCCGTGAGACACCCGGCCATGGCACCGTTCGCAAGATCGTTCTTAGCCCTAAGCCCCTCGATGCCGCACTCGATGCCCGCGAAGAGCGCGCCCACTTTTCCAAAGTTCTTGGCCATGCTGTACGACCTGGTGCCCATGTCCTTGAAGCCTACTTTCAGCTGCTGGCGGAGGGGGAGGTCGGAGATGGGCGTTGTCGTCGTCGTGCCGCCTACTGTCGCTGTGTGGAAGGGGGTGTCGTAGGACATCTGCGGGTACGCACGCAAGTTAGTCTTTGAACGGAGAGGATGAAGACCCGGGGGGAAGGGTGTGACGAGATCTTACCGATGCCATGAACATGCCGAACAATCCTCCCATGCCGAAGCCCATCACGCCAGACATGACGCTCTTGGTCCAGCAGTTCTCCATGAAGTTGGTCATCTGGAGCAAACGTTAGCCACCGTTTTCTTCCCTCCTTTCCTCTCCCTTCCTCCTCGGAGAGCTTCGCAGCTCCTGGAGATCATCGCAAAACGTACCGCCTGCATCTGGGGATCGGGAGGACCCAAGGCGCCTCCGGCCTCGGCCGGCGGTCCCGCGGGGCCCTGACCAGCACCGGGAAAGCTCATGGCGGCGATTTGTTTTGGTTTGGGCGGGAAAGTGTGAGGTGATTCGACGTAGATCTGGTATGCGACGACGATGAGGTTGCGATTTCGATTGCGATGCGATGCGACGCGCAGCGGGAAACAAGTCGCGGAGGTTGACGGATCACGAATATTTCTGCCAGAAGCCCAGCAGAGAGACCGCCACTCAAATTTCTCGATGCACGCCCTGCCTTATCTTATCTGTTTCATGGCACGTGCTTTTGCAGTCGACTGCTGAAGCGGCCAACGCCACCTACCCCTGTCCTCACACATGTGTGCCTTGGTGCAGCTCAGGTGGGGCAAACATGTTCTGTACCTACATCACAGAGAGCACCATCACTCGAAACAACTCCTCTCCCTCTTTCAATTCATCAGGTGCTAATTTCCACGTTCTTAAATGAGCTACAAGAAGCCTGCCTCTAATTCTGAGAGCAAGTGAGGGCGGCCCGCAATAATCCTCGCTCGGCCTATCATAAGAATGCGTTTTGTGGTACTATAAGAGTCGGACTAAACATGCCCGGAGATTCGTCCGGCGCGTGAACTTCCTGCCCAAAACCCCAGCTTGATCACAATGAGATGCGGCGTCAGAAAGTCCTCAGCCTCCTCAACCCGTTCCATCACATCCAGAGTAGCAGGGAACGTCGCGCCTCGATTATCACTACTTCAAGAACAGGTCTTGGCCGTTTCTAACCGTTCTCGTCCGGTCGACGTGGTCCAGACCGAGAAGGTCATCGTCGTTGGTGGCAACGTTCCACAGCACGTCGTCTTGTCGTGTGTTAGCTTTGCAACCTTCCGCGTGGATGGGGACACTCACCGTCGTTCAGGTACGTCGGCTTCGAGAAGTGGGACCTCTTGATCACGGCAAACTTGATCTTCTCGAAACTCTTGCCCTTGAAGCCAGTCCGCTTCTCCAGACGCTTCTTCGTATCCGAAAATTTCTCGTGCTGGACAATAAGCATTAGAAACGCTCCACCATCAACGCTTGGCACACATACCTCGAGGAGCAGAAACTTGAAGGGGACGCCGTGAACCCTGCCGGGCTCGTTCTGGAAGTGGAACGCTGGGATGAATGTGTAGTCCTCATCCTCACTTCGCTCCTCTTCCGGCACCCGCTCCGCGTAGATGATCGTGTAGTCGTTTAGACTGATGACGGGGTAGTCATGGTTGAGTTCACGGTAGAACTTGTGACTGCTGGTTTCATATATACGAATGCGCCCGCCCTCTGTCTCATCCGGGATGCCGGCCTTCTTGACAAGAGCCTGAATCAGGTCGTCAATGTTGCCATTCTTCGCGACGAGAAGGTCAAAGGGCTCCTGCTCCATGTCAGTACTTGCGACGGATCCTGCTCGCTGAGGCTCCTCACCTCTTTCGTGATGCCCTCGCTGAGCCACGTGACCTTGACACTCTTCTTGGTGTCCAGCTCGGCGAGACTCATCTCCAGTACCTCAAAGAGGAAAACGTCCGTACGTTCCCTCGAGGCCAGGTTGTTGTAGCCCGATGGGTTCAGAATGTTCTGCAGGGTCTGATTGACACCACCGCGCTTGACCGGCCCCTTCGGGTTGCCGCTGTTGGCGTTCACCGTCCAAAAGCGGATGTGGGTTGCCGGGACTCCCAATTTTTCGCCGACTCGCTCAGAGAGCATGTCGTAGGTAATCTTGGAGTTCAACACGAACTCGAAAGGGGGGTACTGTTCGGCGTTGCAACGCGTAGGGTGCGGGATAAACTTGACAGTCTTCTTGTTGTGCAGGAAGTCGTAGTATTCTTTGGCATCGTCGAAGCGATCCATCTTCTTCGCCGGTTGCTCTGCTGCTTGCTTCTCGCCCAGACCAAGGTGCTTTTCGAGGAGGCTTCCTTTGCGCTCCGTTGTGCGCTGGAAGCAGATGATGTCGCCGTCCTGCAGTTCTGCGGCCTTAAGAGACTGCTTATGTTTCAAGGCCTCGATCATGGTCGGCTTGATTTCCTGTGAGGAGTGAGCAGTCGGAAGTCATGGTAGAAAAGCACATATTGACTGACCTCCCAAAGTGAAATCTTTTCGTCCGCGGACAGCTTGTCGCCCCAGCCCATCTTTTTCATGATGATCGGCACAAGGTCCTCGACCTTCTTCTCCTTGCTGATGTATACATGCCCAATTCCATTGAGAGACTGCGCTTCGGCGTCGAAGTGCTTCAGGAATAGCAGAATCAGGTCGTTCTTGACAACGACACCGTTCGCTTGCCCTTGGTATGTCGGCCAGACTGGCTCACCCTCGGGGGTTGTCTCCTCCGCAACCTCGGCCCACACCCGAAGTATCGAGTCTCGGACGGCTCCGGCCCTTTGGAAGCACTCCTCGACCGTCGGCTTGAGATCCATAATCGGCTGATCGGGCCGAATCGTCTTGTTTTGCCTGTTGACCATGATCCAAAGGCGCACCTTGCGAGGGTCCTGGTCTATGTCTTGAGCGATTGTCGCGACCAGCTCCTCCAGGGTCGAGCTGCGAAGTGTTCGGTAGGAGCGTGGCGCCGCCTCGGTCTCGGCTTGATCGAGATCAAACGACGTCAAGTCCGTCCCGCCATGCTTCCTGAAGGTGTTCTCGGTGATGACCTTCACGCCGATGTACAGATGCTGCTCCTCCTTCTCCTTGCGCTTGGCCTCCCGCAGAGCGATCTCCTCCTCGAATCTCGTTCGGAGGTGAGCTGGGATGTCGTCCGTGGTGACGGGACACAGGATGTTGTCCAGTCGCGACTGGCGGATGTAAACCAGCATGTAAGCGCTGTTTTGGCGCAGGACTGGCGTCTTCTTCTGCAACGGAGCACGCATAGGGTTCCTGTTCGTCTTGATTTCTCCACCGAAGTTCTCCTCGAAGACCTCGCGCGAGGTTGCCTTGGTCACCTTGTCGTCGTCGTACTTGTACCACCAACCCTCCTTGTTGGGCTTAAGGAAGGCGTAGTAGTGGCCGGCGTTCAGGTCACCGCTGTGAACAAGCACGCCGTGCAGCTTGTATGTCCAGGGTTCCGACTTGTCGGCAGAGTCCAACAGGTATGGGGTGGCGTCAAACTCATCGGGGAACTCGTACCTATCGTTGATCTTCATCATGATGCCCCGCTCGATGTCATACTCGAATCGCTTTAGTTGCAAATGAAGGACGTCGGGCATGCTCTCGAACACAACGCCCTTCTTCGCGTCCTGCAGGCCATGGTCGCCGGCGTCGTACTGGTTCTCGCCGGACATTTCCTCAACCTGGATGTAGTCTTGGAAACTTTCCAGTACGTTCTTGTTGCCGCTGACATTCAGCTGGACGTCCCAGAACTCTTCGACCCGGCTCGATTCGTAGTCAACGTTGATGCAATTCATGTAGCTCTTGAGCTTCCCGCTGAACATGTTGGAGAGGACGCGTTCGGCAGGCGTGTCCTTCATCTTGGCCTCCATTCGTTCCATCAGTTTGCGCGAGAATTCCTGGACGTCCTGCTGCTCGAAAATGTGCCGCGTCTCCCATCCGAAAGACTTTGTCAGCTCGTTGGTTCCGACGGCGACTTCGGAAGTCTGCAGCTGGTAGAACAGGCGCTGCAGGGCGTATGCGCTATTACTCATGCTATCGTCATGTTGCGTGGGGATCTCATAGATGGCCTGCGACGTGTCAGCAAGCGAAGCACTGCCCGCATGGCTTGGAGGCGTACCTTTCGGAATGCGTTGGTAAAATACAGAGACTGGAGAAGGGAATTGAGGTAGCAGGTGGCGCCTTGATTGCGCAGGCCGACATAGCCGGTCTCCTTCTTGGAGTCGTACACGTTGAAATTGTGCCAGAGCACGCCCGTCTCGTCCTCAACGACGCGCAGGTAGGCTGTGATATTGGCGGACTCGTTCTCGCAGAGAGGCCGCTTCCCACCTTCCCAAGGAAGATTGAACATTTTCCTAAGCTCAATAAACCTAGTGAAACCCCAATCAGATTCTTCCTTAGTGAAGCGATGGTGGGCCGTGTGGTGCGTGTATAATTTCGGTTCGTTCGGATTCCATAGGACCAGCGCGAACTGTACGCAGCAGCTCCAGTTCTCGGGGATGTTGTCCGGCTCGAAGCCATGCTCAAGGTATATGGAGCACTGGTCCACATTGTTGCCGTGAGGGAAAAGCAAGATGCGCCTGCGGGAAGTGTGAGCGAGGCCAGGCGGAGAGGTCTAAAGAGGCGGTAGGGTCATACCATGGATAACCACCAGCTTCGAAGACTGGGCCATGCTCCTTCTTGGACATTGACCTCCAGCCTTCGACCGACCATGTGTGGACCGCATCCTCGAGCACGCGGGGCTCTTCTAGGAGAGGGGTGAGAACGACATCCTTCATGGCATCGACTGTCCCGAGTTAGCCGCTGGGATGCCGGGAGGCTGGGGCGACGATAGGATCTTACAGTCGTTGGCCAGAGGCAAATCCTGCAACTCGGCCTCATTGTCGAGATTGTCTGGATTGATGATGTCGATGGGCTCCTTTTCGGCGTCCGGGCCAACGAACTCGTCGGTGTCCACCACCATCTCGTTAGGCGAGTGTATATCGTTATTGAAGCTCTGAGTGGATGGCGATTGGAATTAGCTAAGACTGAGCTACGTTTGCGAAGTAACGGGAGAAGGATGGAAGTGGTATGTCGGGGTGTTGCGGTAAGAGATGAGAGCTGGGCTCGAGGCAGGATGGTGGGGGTTGCAAGGCAGGCGGGCGGGTAGGTGGTTTAAGCAGATGGACGGCGTAGCCGAAGGGAGGCGGCAACGACGGCGACAGCAGTGACACGAGAAGCAAGGCAGGTGAGAGACCTGAGAGCAGAAGCTCAAAGAAGGGTAGCGAGAGACAGGGCAGTCAGGCAAGGAGGGGCCGAGGGGCAGTGGCAGTCAGCGGCGCGGCTTACCATGGTCTACGACAACCACGAAGTGGCGTGAAAGAGCGTGTGCAAAGAGCCAGTGCCGGTACCAGAGCCAGGTCAAGAAACCGCGAGTAGGCGGCGATTTGCGCCGGTGCTATGTGCGAAGGTAGGTATTTGCGCTGTTGCCGCTTCGATGACGAAGCGACGGGAAGGTAGAGGCCGCGAAGGGACAAGCAGTCAGGCGGGCGGCAGGGCGAGGGAA
Organism: Colletotrichum plurivorum; assembly: GCA_014235945.1. Classification (NCBI taxonomy): domain Eukaryota; kingdom Fungi; phylum Ascomycota; class Sordariomycetes; order Glomerellales; family Glomerellaceae; genus Colletotrichum; species Colletotrichum plurivorum. Next base: position 42,243 of record WIGO01000033.1, read on the forward strand.
GGACGCCGACAGGCTATGCTCAAGACACGACAAGCACGGCGGGTGCAAGGAGCAATGGTGTCTTGGGAAGTTGCAGCGGGTGATGGCGATGCAAGAAGAGAAGTTGCATGAATGTAGAGCAAAAGTAAGGTATGGCAAAGCCGGGGAGGTGGAGGCAGACAAGACTAGCAGGCTAGCAGGCTAGCGAAAAGCAGGTGCGACTTCCAGTTGCAAGGCCCGGGCCTGGGGCGGGCAGGCGTCGTCGGTCGGTGTGTTCGGTCGTCGGAAGGTAAGTACCGGTAGGCACTTGGGAGAGGTGGGTAGGTACCTGCTATGTATGCAATAGCTACGACCTAGGTACAGTACCTAGGTAGACCAGACTACGAGAGAAGCCATTATCGAGAGTGCGAGACAAGTCGATGAATATAAAACACGAATACAACGCTGAGCAGACCTAGTTGTCATCAAGCTGAGTGCGTACTTTGAGGCAAACTTAACACGTCGCGGGGAGATATAAAAGAAAAAGAAAAAAAAGCTCAGTGGTGCAGAGCAGCAGCAACAGACTGCCAGAGAAGACAAGCACATAATTAGGTGGTGGTAATACACGTAGGTACCTACTGTACCACCGTCGGTACGATTGATGAACAGTGGAGAGAGGTGGGAGACTGATGAGGTGCGACGGTTTTGGAGAAGGACCCAGGTACATGCCCAAGGCATTCTCTCCACTGCAAGACGTGTGCGTTAAACGATTTGGTGACTGCTAGGCCATTCGTCCTAACAGAGTGAATGTTCCCCGGAAGCCCCGCCGTCAAGAGCATCTAGCCAGTAGGACCTTTTTCTACGCCCAACCCAACAGGACCTAGGCAAAAGTCTTCGGAGCACCTTTACCTGGTGCAGTTCATGCTCTCTTGCTTGGTTGCTTGGGATTGGGGGAGGGCGGCGCTCCACCCCTCTCCAATGACGTTGCTGTGACCGCCAATGCAGCTGATATTCATTCCTCTCGTCTTTGTAATCCACACCGGCAGCATCCTCGTCACTGCAGGTCTTGAGATACCAGTCCGACGCTGATCTTGCATATTGTTTCTCAGAGAGGTCGAGAGGGAGCAAACAAAGTTCGTTACTCAAATCGCCAAACGAAACAGCGAGGGTCTTTCCAGAAAGGAGGCAAAAGGGAGGCGCAAGCGACACAAGAATCTTGGCTCCAAGAACCATCCCACATTATGCACATCCGTGCCCGCTGTCTCGAGGGGCAAGGGGCCGGAGCAGGTTGAGTGCTGGCCATGTCGTCCGCCTCGGCCGACAAAATCGCCCCCGGGCCGCAGCCCCTCTCACTCCGAGGACGGATATGCCACCGACGGGACCTACTGCAGAACCTTCGGAATAATAACGCACCGCAGACAGGTAGGAAGGAGACTGGAGTCAGCACCAACCAACCCTCAATACCGACGCATGTGGTTTTTGGATGCATTCAGGGTCCGAATCTCAGCTGTTGGAAGTATGAAACAGCTGTCTGCATTGCTCCATCCCTCGTACTAAGAGGTTCATCAGCTTGGCAGATACAGTCCATTACAGTCTCATCATAATGACGGCGGCAAGCTTATTCGCGTGTATATACTACGCAGAGAGACCTGCCTTTCGTTGTCTCAAGTCCACGTTGTGGCGAGTGGTGTCCAACCAGAATGTAGACCGATCAAGGTCCATAGGAAGACAAAACCAAAAAGGAGAACCTCACGTTATTACTCAAACAGGGCCTCAGCTGTGTGCAATACCCCCAAGTTACTAATGCAGAGAAAGTTTATTGAAGCTTTTGCTGAGACATGAAGACAATCCAAGTCCACCGATTTACGGCAACGTATGAAGAAAGGAACGACCACACAAGCAACGTACGACAACGATCTGCCGCAGCCTGCTGTCATACGACGTAAGTTACAACCGAAGCCACCTACATGTACTTTCGGCCCAACGGCTGTGAAGGACGTTTCGAACGAGGACCCTCGCTTTGCTCTGCTCTCCCCTTAGGTGGAAGAACCATTCTTTCGTCGACGGCCATGGCTTACAGACGGCGGAAGCCAGCATCACGACACCGACCTCTCTATTCTCCGTCGCTGCACTCGGGTGGGGGGAACGACAAGACGAGTCGCGAAACATGCACTGGAAATCCGGTCTGCACTCTGCAGCGCTGGCAATGCGGGAGAGCGATACCCCAAGCGCCTCCCACAGGGGCTTCATCCAGCTCATACGGACCAATCACTTGCCGCCGTTAATGGCGCCAGCGGGAAAGATCCACGGATTAGAAGGGGGGTCGACACCGGTGACAGCGTGGGTGGCCAGGGTTGCCCTTTACGGCAGTCCGCAGCGTGGTGCGCCGATTCCGCAGTGTGGGGTACCCGTTCCAGACCCTGCCCAGGGTAGCAATCGGCCGCCTTGCTAGGTGCGAGAGTCATCCAATTTGTCGACCGACCTCTGCTCGCAAGAAAAGAGAGCAGAGCTTCAACAGCTGCCCAACCGCCAGCCGCACGCCGCATCCTACCCGAAATTCGCTCAAATACTCCCTTCGCCCGTCCACGCCCGCATCTCAGCTCCGTTTCCGTCTCTCCCTCACCTCCCTCGTCGAACACTCGAACGAACTCGAACTCCCTTTCGCGCACCCCGTTCTCGGCCCCCACGTCATCGCAAAGCTTCTTCCTTCCCACATCTTCCTCGCCGCATGGAATCGACGGCATGGTTTCCATCGCATTGCGGAATGCCAGTAGACGATGCGGATTGACATCTGCCCCGAAGAGGGCACCGCCGCCCGCGGCCCGGACGCCGCGTGAGCTCTGCGCCTCGCCGTCGCAACGGCGTCCCATGAGCAGCTCCAACTGGAGACCGGTGTCGGTTCTGGACGAGTGCGTCTCTTCCCAACCCCCACCCCCCACGGTCACATGCTAACGCGAGCTTCGTCCGGTCGCAGATGGGTCGTAAAGGAAGCCCGCCCGATCAGCCTGCGGCAGCTTATGGTTTTCGGCCGCTCGCTCACGGAATCGCGGCTCTTGAGCTCCGCCAACTACGTCCGGACAGAGCTGCCCGCCCGGTAGGCGCCGAGTCGAGTCATTGCCGCTGCAGGCCCCGAAGCTGACCCAACCTGCCCGCAATCAAAACAGAATCGCGCATCGCATCCGGGACATGCAACAGCTGCCCTACGTCGTAGTCACGAACCCCCACATTAAAGAAGTATACGAGCTATATAACAATGCGTTCGAGACGTTCCGCAAGGTCAAGGAGATCAAGACGCTGGACGACAACGAGAAGTTCTGTCGGATCATCAGCCAGATGCTCAAGGCCCACCTGACCGTCATCCCCAAGCTCTCGATGGGCATCCTCGAGAGCAGAGGTCGCATGGACGCCAAGGACCTTGACAAGTTCATGAACACCATTCTCAGATCTGTGAGTTCCTTTTAGTCTTTGCTTTGCGTTTGCCGCCGTGGTTCCGACCGAATCCCCCCGTCCGGGTTGCCTAACGCAAGACTGTGCCACCAGAGAATCTCCCGCAGGGTCATCGCCGAGCAGCACCTGGCGCTGACGGAGACGTACCACTCCCCCTGGTTCTCGCCCGGCGCGAAGCTCTCCGAGTCCGAGTTCATCGGCGAGATCTTCATCAAGTGCGTCGCGAAGGACGTCGTCGAGCACTGCACCCGCGCCGTCGAGACCCTCGCCCGCTCCACCTACGGCCAGGACGTCGAGGTCCCCGAGATCAGGGTCGTCGGCCACCTCGAGGCGAGCTTCCCCTACATCCTCAGCCACCTCGAGTACATCATCGGCGAGCTGCTCCGGAACTCCGTTCAGGCCGTCATCGAGCGCAGGCAGCGCGGCAAGGCCCAGGACTCGCCGCCGCCCCCCATCGAGGTGACAATCTGCGAGGCCCAGCAGCACGTCATCATCCGCATCTCCGACCAGGGCGGCGGCATCCCGAGGGACGAGCTGCCGTACCTCTGGTCCTTTAGCAAGGGGCCCCAGAGCCAGCGCCGCCTGGAGAACCTGGGACGCGTGCCCAAGCTGGCCGCGACCATGCAGGAGCTGCACGTCTCCGACGAGCTGGGCCGCGCGGACCTGAAGACGCCCAACTACGCCAGCTCCCTGTCGTCCATGACCAGCCGGCCGCCCAACCTGCGGCTCGGCATGGGGCTGCCCCTGAGCAGGGTCTACGCCGAGTACTGGGCCGGCAGTCTGGAGCTGCACAGCCTCGAGGGCTACGGCGTAGACGCCTTCCTCCAGATCTCCAAACTTGGCAACAAGAACGAGCAACTGACCACCAGAGCATCCATGGATGCCGTGTAGCATAGAAACTCTAGGACCAGACGGGTGACGGGGAGGGCGAGGCACGTGTAAAGATACCAAATGAATGACGACGGGACATTGTAGGACAGGCGCGTACGCACACGCGCGCAGCTCGGGTTTACTTCATTGAGAACACGCATGAATGTTTAGGATTATAGACGCCTTTCTCATTAATTTTGGTATCATGAAAAGGTGAGCTGGATTACATCGTGACTAAGAAACAGGTTTGGGGGGAGGGGGGGATAAACTAAGCGGGGGGAAAAGTGTGTAAGAGGATTTGGAAAGAATAACTCCCGACGCGTAGCCCATCTCATGCCATGTCCAGGGACATGCTTCATTGGTTCCGACAACAACCCAGGTCGTGGGTCGCATCACGTGGACAGCCCCGTGTGGACCGTCGGTTTGCTCGCATATCTGTCAAGCTGCATTAAGAGCCATGGGATAATGCAGGCGGTCGGTGTATTCGATCCGCGAATGATAAGAGAAGAATAAGTGTCGAGAATCCAGCAAACACCGACTGCCCATACATAAACCGTCGAAAATCAGAGGCGGAAAGGCCTCACACGCCCGCACGAGCTTAACGGCGACCGTGGCTGCGGTTTGCACTGGTGCCTTGCATCTGCTCCAGCTCGGTCTCGAGCTGCTTGATCTGGGCGTGGGTCTGCTCGAGGTCCTTGTTGAGACGGTCGCGCTCGGCGATGAGCTTCTGCTCCCACTGGCGGAAGCGCTGCTCCTCGATCTTGACCTGCTCGGTGAACCGCTTGCGGAGAGCCTCCTCCTCCTCCTTGAACTTGGGGTTATCCAGCTTCCTCGGGCGGGCCTCGCCGAACTTGCGGGTTTCCATCTGCTGGGCGCGGTAGGCCTCGTAGTGCAGCTCCTCGGTGGTGTGGATGAGGTCGAGCATGTGGGTGCGGATGAGAATGGATCGGAGCTTCTTGAAGTCGCAGTGGTCCTCGTTCTCCACCTCCGCAACACCCCAGGAGTATTGGCGACCCTTGACGACGCGGCCGTCGGCAGACTTGACGTCCTTCTCGGAGCCAATGACGGCGAAGGGCATCGCGGCCATCAAGCTGCGGGCGTGCTGGGCGGCAGCCTCGTCATCCTCCTCGACGGGGGGCTGGTAGATCTTGATGCTCTGGGCCTCGATGACAGCGCGGATCTAATTGGACAATGTCAACATCAGTTTGCAGCAGGCTGGCAGGAGGGTACGTACGCGCGCCTTGAACTTGGCCAGGTCCGCAGGGCTGAGGGTATCAGCCTTGGCGATGACCGGAATCAGGTTCACTCTCGAGCAGAGTCTCTTCATCACCTCGATGTCGAGGGGCTTCAGGGTGTGGCCGGTGGGGCGGATGAAGTACAGGCAAGTGTGGACACGGAGATCGATCTTGTCCTGGCGGCGAGGCTGCTGCTCCTGGAGCATGTAGGACTCGTGCTGGTCGTCGAGGAACTCGATGATGGGCATCCAGGAATCCCGGTTGTTCACGTAGTCGCCGAAGCCGGGGGTGTCGATAACGGTCAGGCGGACTGCAGCACAGGTTAATCGTATGATCCGGACAGCGGGCGTTGCAATGCAGCCGTACCCTTGAAGAACTTCTCCTCGAGCTCAGCCTTGGTGATCTCGATTTCGACGGTCTTGTCGACCTGCTTCTGGTGGCGGCGCTTGTGGTCGGCATAGTTCTTGATGGTCGTGGAGAAGAGGGTGTTGATGAAGGTCGTCTTTCCGAGGCCAGACTCGCCCGCAACCTGGAAATATTGTGAGCATTACTACTCCCGAGTTGCATCCTGGATGCATTGAACCGGCATCTTTCTCACCATAATAGTAAAGCCAGCACCTCGCTTGGCGACAATCTTGTGTCGCTGGTTAGGGAGATTGGCGATACCAATCGGCGAGGCGCTCTCGGCGGCGGCGGGGGCCATTTTGGGCGGTATTTGGAGGTGGACTGCTCAAAACACGATGGAGATGCCTGGAGGAAGCTAGATGGCCGCGAGTCTCGCAATTGAACGCGAGACGGTTGTCGTGATGTGATTGCGGTGTGGGCGTGTTGACAGTTGCGTTGGGGAGGTTTGAGCTTGTGCTTCAGGGGAATCAAAAGGTGCCACCTCCAAATTTCCCTGCCGGCGCTCTGGGGTTGGCTGGTGGGCATTCATTGGGCCTCTGCTCAGGGGACTCATCAATGGCCCCCCTTTTTCTGCCAATCAGTCCCCCTTTCCCCTGGTCCGCTCAACAGCATAAAGCTACTCCCAAATGGGGCTAGCGCACGGGGATGTGGATGAATGATTCGCCGGCCCCACCAAAAAGTCCAGTCGCGGCAGTCAATCGATAAGAAATTTTGGAGAGAATTCTGAAGCTTCAAGGTGAGGAAATGGGTGCCAATTCACAATGAAGACCGATTTCAAGGTATGCACGACTGTTGAACCGCTGGCGCATGCGTTTCTGACTGCCAAATAGTTTTCCAACTTACTCGGCACGGTTTACTGCCAGGGCAACCTGCTCTTCAGCCCCGATGGCACCCATCTGTTCTCGCCCGTGGGGAACAGGGTCACTGTCTTCGACCTGGTGAAGTATGTCGAGTCCCCCCGACACGTGAGACACCGAAGTGCTAACGCGCAGCCGCAGCAACAAGTCGCACACCCTGCCCTTTGCGCACCGAAAGAACATCGCCCGAATCGGCCTGACCCCCCGGGGAAACCTGCTGCTGACCATCGACGAAGATGGCCACGCCATCCTGACGAACGTCCTCCGCCGAATCGCCATCTACCGCTTCTCGTTCAAGTCCGCACCCACCGCTCTTGCGTTCTCACCTGCCGGGCGCCATTTCGCTGTCGGCTTGGGCCGCAAGGTCGAGGTCTGGCATGTGCCCTCGACTCCCGACGCCAACGCCGAAGGAGAGCTCGAGTTTGCGCCCTTTGTAAAATACCACACCCACACGGGACACTTCGACGATGTGCGCCACATCGAATGGTCCAGCGACTCGAGGTTCTTCCTCACGACCTCCAAGGACTTGACCGCCAGGATATGGAGCTTGACCCAGGAGGAGGGATTCGTGCCGACGGTGCTCGCGGGCCACAAGCAGGCCGTGGTAGGGGCGTGGTTCTCGGAAGACCAGGAGACGATCTACACCGTCAGCAAGGACGGCGCCGTCTTCGACTGGAAGTACGTCGGTAAGCCGGTGCAGGAGGAGGATGCGATGGTCGACGACGAGGACGAGGACATGCGCTGGAGGATAGTCGACCGCCACTACTTCATGCAGAACAACGCCCACCTCCGCTGCGCGACCTTCCACCCCGGGTCTAACCTCCTCGTTGCCGGCTTCTCCAACGGCACCTTCGGCCTGTACGAGATGCCCGACTTCAACATGATTCACACGCTCAACATCTCCCAGAACGACATCGACTTCGTCACGATCAACAAGAGCGGAGAGTGGCTGGCCTTCGGCGCGTCGAAGCTCGGCCAGCTGCTCGTGTGGGAGTGGCAGTCCGAGTCGTACATCCTCAAGCAGCAGGGCCACTTCGACTCGATGAACAGCCTGGTCTACTCCCCCGACGGCCAGCGCATCGTCACCATCGCCGACGACGGCAAGATCAAGGTGTGGGACGTCGAGTCGGGCTTCTGCGTCGTGACCTTCACCGAGCACACCAGCGGCGTGACGGCCTGCGAGTTTTCGAAAAAGGGCAACGTTCTCTTCACATCCAGCCTGGACGGCTCCGTGAGGGCATGGGACCTGATCAGGTACCGCAACTTCCGCACATTCACGGCGCCGACGAGGTTATCGTGGTCCTGCATGGCCGTCGACCCCAGCGGCGAGGTCGTCGCCGCCGGATCCCTCGACTCCTTCGACATCCACATCTGGTCGGTGCAGACGGGCCAGCTCCTGGACCAGCTCTCGGGACACGAGGGCCCCGTGTCCGCCCTGGCCTTCACGCCCAACGGAGACTCCCTCATCAGCGGCAGCTGGGACCGCACCGCGAGGGTATGGTCCATCTTCAGCAGGTCACAGACGAGCGAGCCGCTGCAGCTGCAGGCCGACGTGCTCGACATCGCCGTGCGCCCGGACTCGCTGCAGCTCGCGGTGTCGACGCTGGACGGCCAGCTGACGTTCTGGTCTATCCAGGACGCCGAGCAGGTGGCTGGCCTCGACGGCCGCCGCGACGTCTCGGGCGGCCGCAAGATCTCGGACCGGAGGACGGCCGCCAACGTCTCGGGCACCAAGAGCTTCAACACCATCCGCTACAGCACCGACGGCAGCTGCCTGCTCGCCGGCGGAAACAGCAAGTACATCTGCCTGTACTCGGTCCACACCATGGTCCTCCTCAAGAAGTACACCGTCAGCGTCAACCTGTCGCTGTCCGGCACGCAGGAGTTCCTCAACAGCAAGATGCTCACTGAGGCCGGCCCGCAGGGTCTCCTCGACGAGCAGGGCGAGGCCTCCGACCGGGAGGACAGGGTGGACAACTCGCTTCCGGGCTCCAAGCGCGGCGACCCGTCCGCCAGGAAGAACCTGCCCGAGGTCCGCGTGTCGGGCGTGGCCTTCGCGCCCACCGGCACGGCGTTCTGCGCCGCCTCCACCGAGGGCCTGCTCATCTACAGCCTCGACAACCTCCTGCAGTTCGACCCCTTCGACCTCAACATGGAGATCACGCCGGCCTCGACCCTGGCGGTCCTCGAGACTGAAAAGGACTACCTCAAGGCGCTGGTGATGGCGTTCCGCCTCAACGAGGCCGGCCTCATCAAGCGCGTCTTCCTCTCAATACCGCACACCGACATCCCCCTCGTCGTCGAGGACATGCCCATCGTCTACGTGCCGAGGTTACTGCGCTTCGTGGCCGCCCAGACGGAGGAGACGCCGCACATCGAGTTCTGCCTGCTCTGGGTCAAGGCGCTCGTCGGCAAGCACGGCGCCTGGCTCACGCAGCACCGGGGCAAGGTGGACGTGGAGCTCCGCGTCGTGTCGCGGGCCGTGGCGAGGATGCGGGACGAGATCAGGAGGCTCGCGGACGACAACGTGTACATGGTGGACTATCTCTTGGGCCAGGCCGGCGAGAAGGAGGCGAGCAAGGTGAAGCTCCTGGACCCGATGGCTTTCAATGCGCCCGGCCAGCCCCTTACCATCGAGGCTGGTGCGGACGAGGGTCAGAGTGATTCGGATGGAGATTGGGTTGGGCTGGAATAGAGAATAGATATTGTAACAATGTATACCCCGTTTTACCATCCTATTCGTGCCACACCGGCCGCTACGCTCATCCCGTGCTTCCCTTACAGCCTTCCTTTTATGCCAACGGCTAGTCAATCGCGCGCAGGTATGGTCTGGACGAAAGTTAGTCAGCCGGCCGTGCAGTGGGTTCCAGAGGTTGCTTACCTTCCATGCCTCGTCCAGACCAGTTGTACGGACCCATTTCTCCTCCACGTGCTCCGTTCCGTCCAGCACAGAGTAGTGCAGCTTCAGCCAATCTTCGTCGTCCTTGATCTTGATCCAGGGCCTGCCGGCCCACTTGGCCGAGAGCTCCTGACAGATCCCGAGTGCCCGCACGACCTTGATGGTGTGTCCGTCGTCGGGGATCCTGTGGAATCTCGCGAGCAGGTCTGGTCAGACGTTAGTATCCAGTGTGTTAATGAGTGTACGATAATCATACCAGTAGGCTTGGAGATAAGCGACTTCTTCAGGCCCTGGTCCTTGGGTCTATACGATCTGACCGCGTCGATGCGAAGCTCCGGGCTGCCGCGGGCTGCATACTGCACCAGGTCGAGCCGGATCTTGTGCTCGAGCATGCGGATCTTGTTTTCCGTCGAGATCCAAGGCGCAGCGTTGAAGCTGAGGAAGATGGGCGACGAGTTAAGGTGATGGCTTTTTCGTCAGTTCCGCATATCTGCCCCGGGTACCGGTGAAGCACTCACATCAAAAAGAAGTCCCACCTGGCTTCCTTCCCGGGCTTCTGAGCCGCGCACCCGGCAATCCAGGCGCAGGCGTGAAACATCTCAGCCGTCCTCTCGTCCAACTCCTCGGCCGAGACCCTGACCTTGCTCGCGATATCCTTCATCTGCTCGGGAGCGCGGACGAGAACACCGTCAAAGACCTTGTTTCGGTCGCCCATCCGCACGGCGCCCACCAGCTTCTCATTTCCCCTGACCTCCTCAACCAGCTCTGCGATCCTCGGCATCGGCACCCCCGCCTCCCTTGCGCGCCTCTCCGTCTCCTCAAAGAACGGCTTCAGCTCGTTCTTGTGCACGGCGGCCTGCGCCAGCCCCTCCGCGACGATGGCGGGCTGCTCCCACTCGACGCCGTACATAAGCTGGATGATCGGGTGCAGGAAGCCGGCGAACATGCGCTGGAACATGTCGTCCGCGCGCTCGTCGCCCTTGAAGAGGTGCTCGTTCAGGGCCTCCTGCCAGCCGCCGAGGCGCTCGATCTCGCGCTGGTAGAAGAGCAGGAAGTCCGGGTAGTGCCGCTCCCGGCCGAGGTACTTCTTCGCCTTCTCCCAGTCGTGCAGCTCGTCCGCCACGCCGTCGTGCGAGTTCTTTGCGGGCCGCTGGTAGTTTTCGTTTTCCTTGTAGCCCATTTGGATGGCTTCCGGCCCTGCACCGGTGCCATAGAGGGCCAAAAGGTGGTGGGGGATCTGTTACGGTTGTGAGATGTGTTCTGGGTCTGAGGGCAGCGGTCTTACATGGTTGTGAAAACCGTCATTATTGAAAAAGACGTGGTGTTTCTGTGTTTTATTAGCGTGAGGCCCTCGACGGGGGGAATGACTACAAGAGCTGTACCTCGAGATCCTTTTGGAGAAGCTCGGAAACCTTGTCCGCGGATGAGTCCTGCTGCTTGAACTTCCACAGCCCGGTGTTAGTCACGGGGACCTTGATCTTGTGCGCAGTTGCCATGTTGATAGTTCTCGTGTGGTTGAACGAATAGGTACGGGTTCCAGCAAAGGTGATGTGCTTGGAGACTCTCCGCGACGCAGGAACAAGCCTCATTTTACTCGGGGATAAACATCGCAGCGGCATCGAAGATCTCCAGCAGTAGCCGAATTCTAAATAGGCGTCGCGACAAGGGGGCTGCCTGCTCCGTAAACAACGAACAAAGGACGAAGCGGCTGACAAATGAGACAACGCACGAAAGAGCGAGCGCGAGGTGGTGGTGATGGGAATCGCATGTCATCTCATAGGGTGGCTAGATGCGGGTAAGCAGGGGCCTGGCCCGCGATGGTCAGCCGCCAAGGTTTCCTCTTAGCCGCTTTCCCCAGACTTTTGACGTCACTGGGGGGTTGCAGTGTTACTACCGCATTTTGTCGTCTGGCCCGAGAACCGAGACTAACTTGCAATGCTATTCGTGTAGAATGCCTTTGGAAAACGTAATCGGATGTGTGGTTTGGTAAGCACCGGATTTCCCATGTCGGCTTTACGTCGTCCGTCAAGGGTTCGGCGCCAAGGGACAGAAGAGCTCCTTGTCCGCGCATCCCACCGGACACCTTGGCGCGTCGGCTTTGAGCCAGACTTCTGCCATGGTGCGGCGAGATGGACATGTCGACCCCGAGGCTTCCGTGTTGTGTATCATCAGTGCACCCTCTGCAGATAGCCCAGGCGTCTGCCGAATGGTGGAGATCGCGTTGCGGGGATGAGGCATGCGTGTTCGGCTTTGGAGGCGAGCGCGAAGGCCGAAGGAATTGTGGAGTGATTGACTGAACTCGGGTTACAGCAGAGGCGAGGTGTAGAGAAGAGGGAATGGATGTTGTAAGTTGAACTGGAGGTCACAGACCATATTGAACTTCACTCGCTTGGACCGTGCACAGGCGACGAGTACAGGCAGTCATCCTGAACAGTTTCTGTATTGGGTGTGAGAAAGTATATTCTCTTTCATCAGTCGACACATGGAAATCAATATGTCAATAGAACGTGTCCGGGTTAGTGCAAGTGGTCTCATTTCTCCCTAGCCACGGCCAGACCCAGCAACTCCAAGACATATGTCCGAGCATTGAGTCTCCTAATATTTATACCGATTCGAAGTAAGAGTAGTTCAGTCCTCCGGGCCGTCAGATTATTCTGTTAAAGGCCTAGTCAAGCTCGTGGTTACATCGCAACAAGGCGGGTCCAACCTTAAAGCTTAAGCTAAGTCCCGAAGACCTGTTGACCAAGTGCACTTCTCTCTACTGGACTTACGAATTGACTTGAACGCTAATTATCCGTTGCTACTTGATTTCATGAATATTTGCACAAAACTAGGAGGGGCTTCAATTCAGTCGAGTCGACAGCTGTATCGCGAGTTGCAAGACTCATGTCACTCAGTTGATCGTGTAAACCATACCAACCTTTACGCCCCGTCAAGGCCTACCTTTAGCAGCGTTCTTCCCCCACTGCTTGCAATATCCTAAATGGGAACGCCAAGGGATGTAACTTCTGTCTCCAATAGTCACGGGTGTGCCACTTTTAGAATCATGTCCATGTCCACGAGTTCATCGACAGAGTCTCGCCTTCAACAGAATCTGAATCTTGCTCAAGACATTCACGTCGTATGTTTTGTAAGACGGCAAGAACCAGCATAACTAAAGTCAAATACAAATCACCACGCGGGACATATTGACATGTCTTACCCCAACCTTGCTCTTCGTGGAGGATACCCTCCTTCTTACATTCCATAGAATTTCAAGGCCGAGATCATCTTGTTCTTATGTGACAATCTAGCATATTGGCCGTCAAAACACCACTTGGCTCTTCACATGAGCCAACACCTTCAAAGTCGGAGTCTTTCCAAATAATGAATCTACAAGGAAAGTCGATCGTAGCAACCCAGAATATGCGCAAAAATCCGCCAGGGAGTTCCCTCAACGCCACCCCCAAAGAGAACTAGTCATCGGCGACCCGGACTCTGTTGCTGCCATGTCAACCGACAACTTCAAGTTGCAATAGACTAACTCAACAACAGACGACGATAACCCCTAAGCCCGGGAAGTACATGTACAGCGATACAATAATTCTTCAGATACAGGTAATCTTTAAGAAGTCCTTCCGCCTGGATGTCCCACCTCACGTTCGATATGGTCTGATAATTCGCGTCCAGCCCCCTAGTCGTCTTCTTATCCCAGGCCACCCCGCCGCAAACAGTACGCATACATCAAGCCACGAAAGTTAGAATGCACTCACACATCAAACAATCTCGCGAGAAAGAAAAGGGCCGAGTGCTCCAGCCCGATAGGCGCTCCCGGGCCGAGAGGAACATAAAGAAGACCGCACGCCATGCCCCCCCTGGACTGAATTTCCCAACGGAAAACTAATGCCGTCGGGTTACTCAGCCTCAGACAATGATGCGGCCTCGGCGACCCGAACGAGCAGCAGCCCCGACGAGGCCTGCACGTACGCGGTCTTGTCGAGATGCGGGCGCTTTATTCCGGACGAGCACTACGACCCCTGCCTCGCGGTCGACAGTTTACGACACTATACAACACCCTCTCACACCTAGGATAGATATGCGCCTCGGGCTAGGTCAACCGCTCGGCCGAACGAGATCCCTAACATCTCCGCAGGGGGAATCTTGGATACGACGGAGAATTCCTTGAGCCGGGGAGGGGCCCGAAGGCCATTGGACTCGGAATATGATCTTCTTGACGTGGAGAAGACGCCTGCCGGGTGTGGGTGAGTGACTGACCGGTGGCTGATAGTAGTCTAGCGGCCGCTGCCGGATAACACGGTCCAGCTCCGGACCCTTGAGTATGCCCGTGGTGATGCGATGCCTCAGGGGTTACTCCCGCTTTCTCCGCCCTGGAGAGTAATGATGGACCACGACAACAGCAACGTGACGATCCAGGACATGCCCCGATGCGCAAAGTGCCCACCGAAGGTTTATACAGCTCGCAACTCCGAGATACCGATAACTGAGATGAGGGTATTGCACATTGAAGACGAAAGTAGACATACAGACGAGGCCTCACTCAACAGAAATCAGGTAACAAACGAAAAACTTTTTGGCATTTTGTCCCTCCCAAGGAATGATCGTGGTATCACCAGGTGTATCTATGTAATTATCTCGTACGTTCATCATCAACATCGTCGCGGCGCGGCTCTAGTTGCCGCCCATCTCCTCGTCAGAGTCCTCGTTCTCGTCGTCCGTCTCAAAGTCGGCGTCGCTCAGCTCCGCCGCCTCCTGAGCCTGGGCTATCATGGACAGTAAGTCTTTGTTGTCTTCGGCGGCCCCGTCTTCTTGCTGCGAGATGAGGAACTTACTGAAGTAGCTCAGGGCGTCGGCCCAGAGGTCCTGGGCGATGGCCTGGGCGACGTCGTCTCCGTCGGGGAAGATCTCGAACTCGAACTCGTCCTCCTCCTCGTCGTCCTCCTCGTCGGGGACCTCCTGGCCGGCCTTGCGCAGGCGGAGCTCCTCGGCCTCCTTGACGAGCTGGGCGGCGCTCTCCTCGGCGGAGATGCGCTTGCCGATGTAGCCGAACCAGCAGAAGAAGGAGACGCCGCCCATGCCGGTCTCCTCGATCTTCTTCTTGAGGGCCTGGGCCTCGGGGGTCTGCTCGGGCTTGCCCTTGCCGGACAGGACGGGGCCGCCCTGGTCCCAGACCTTCTGGACGGCGGCCAGGAGGCCGTCGGTCAGGTCCTTGCCGGCCTTCCAGTTGATGTTGACGGGCTCGGAGACGAGGCCGGTGTAGTTCTTGGAGGTGCGCCACCAGAACTTCTTCTCGAGGACCTTGTCCTCGAAGTGCTCGTTGTCGCCGAACTCGAAGCGGATGGCGAGGGAGCGGGGGTCGCCGTTCTGGCCGTTCTCGAGCTCGAAGCGCGTGACGGAGACGTTCTTGAGGGAAGAGAGGAGAAGGGCGGCGTCAGAGGGCTGGATGTACTCGTCAATCTCGGGCGGGGACTGCTCGAAGACGAGGGGCCAGAAGTTGGGGATCTTGGCGACGAGAGCAGAGCGCTTCTCGTACAGGGGACGAGAGAGCTCGTACTGCTTGCGGACTGCGGGGGGGAGGGACGGTTAGCCGGCGTGGCCTGGCGGCTGTGGCTGCAACGCGGTGTGAAGAACTTACGCATCTCGGTCTCGACCTGCTCGAACTCGTGCTCGAGGTCGGCGAGCTCCTCGTAGGTAACACCAGTCTCGATCATTTTCTCGGCACCCATTTTGACGGTTTGTGTGGTATCAAAGAAGATAAGACTGAGGGAGTGGAATGTGTGTAGGAAGAAGGACTGAAAATCTCAGGCTTTTATGGGAGAGAATGCACCGGATTTTTTCGTGGCGGGGTATAGAATTATGGCGGGGTCAAATCCAAGAAGCAATTATGGAAGAGGGCACAAGCTAGAGGGGGGCGAGTGGCATCAACCAGGGGGGGGAGGGAAGGCCGGTTAAATATGAAGCTCCAGAGCTGCTTAGCAAATCATCACAACTTGTGATTTTATTTTATTTTTCCAATTAATTTTATGGATGCGCAGGAGCAGCGAAAAAAAATCTCAGGAGGGAAGGAGGAGCTGCTACAACGTGGGGGAGGGGTGGAGGAGACCAGACCGGTGAACAGCAGCACGCCGTCCAGCAACCAGCAGGCGTGCAGCAGAAGGAAAAAATCTTCCCACCCTAATACCCAGCTAGGTAATAACGGGCAGGCAAGTTTGCTTGGGTTCCTGGACTGGACTGGGAGCGGCGACTGATGTCATTGGGCCACACTCTGCGTCCCTGTCTGCTTCGAGATCGCAGTGCCAGTCGCTGCGCGCAGAGCGATGCATAGGAGAAACAATTGGATCAGGATTCAGAGACGGAGAATTTTGGCGGGGCACGTACTATGGTAGCGCAGCGCTGGCGATGATGACATGGGCCGGGCCTCTGGCTGTGTCTCTGCCCCTCACTTTGGGCTAACAGTTGACCACCACATCTGCCGTGTTGCTCTGGTGATGTCTCGGTCCACTCTGTTAAGCTTTCGTGAAGCCCAGCAGAGAGAAAAAAAAAACGGCTGAAGAAAATCAGGGGTCTTCTTAGGTAAGGCGGAAGTGGAAGCGCCTCAGAGGACCCCTGTGGATCCCCACTGCTCCAGCGTCGTGGACTTGTGGTGGTGCCTTCCAAGTCCCAACTCTGGGTTTTCCCCCACCTCAATTTCCTCTCCACCAGTGGCTTCTAGATCGTCAGTTGAGTCAATCTCGTGAAAAGAGACAAGAAAAATTCAATTCGGACGGGGTCCGACTTTTGGTTCTCGGGCCTCATCAGCGCGAACGTAAAAGCGGCAACCTGCTGGGTATCCGCAGCTGTTTACAAGGGCATCGCTGCCAACTTTTTTCATGCAGCACTCCGTCTAACCGTCAGTGGCAGTCTGTTTGTTTTCTTCCTTTTCTTTTTCTTTCCAAAGACCAAAATTTTCTGGTCCACTGAGGGGCTCGTTGATGTGTTGTTCATCGTCCCCTCTTCGCCTCCAGCCGATTCGTTGCCTGCTCGTCCTCAGGCCGCGTCGCTCCTGTTGCCTGCGCAAGTTTGGTTGTGCCAATGGTTGGTAGCACTGACTGACTGATGATGTTCATGGTTAGCAGACGTGGTAGGTAGTTTGACGGCTCTCGTTGTCCATCAAGCTCTCTCTTCTTCTTCTGCCTTCACCGAGAAGTTCGATCCATCCTGCGTTCGCCAGCAGGCGAGAACTCACTCACGGGAGTGTAAACAAACAAACAAGCCTCGAGGCGGCATCCCTGCAGAACCGCGAGAACCGCGAGATGGGGAAAGAAAAGACAGAAAAGTCCATCCCCAAGATTGCCAATCTCTGGCTCCAGGGATGCCGGTAGTCGGTTGATCTTCGTCCACGGCGCACTAACGATTCTAGCCCAACGGAAGGGTAATGGGGCTCATTAGTCTATGGAAGAGCGAGAAGCGAAGGTAGCATCGCTCGGCGGCGACTGCGGCATGCCACTGTTGCGGGCAAATTTCATTCCTTCTTTTTGGTACGATGATGGGTTTGCGGTGAAGCATACGCAAGACATACGATATTATGCCAGAGAAACAACAAAGTTCGGCGGAAGAGTCTGTCGGAGTTTTCCGTCCGGATAGAACATGGCCATGATGTTCAAAATCGAGGAGAACTGGACATTCTCAGTCAAAAGATGAAGGACCCCTATTCGAGAGCAGGCGTTTCCCAGCAAGGTGATGCTGGGATCTTGCCAGCTGGAATCTTCAAGATGCCTTTCGGTACCGAGACGGCTCGCTGGATACAAGTTGCCCATGCAACACCGCCAAACACAAGTTCGTCCAAAGTTGAGCACCGAAGCCAGATAGCTGACGGGTGCCGTCTTCTTAGTTGTATGGATTGATTGGACTCTCTGATGCATAAAGCCTTTATTGTTATCTCTCTTACATCTCCCATCGAATCGCCCTGCTGTCGATGTCTCTCTTGGTCGTCTCCTGTCTCCATCGTCATCTATCTATGTTGCTCACCTTGGTAAATCAGAGCTAGAAAAGAAAAGTCCAAAAACAAATGATGGGGCAGCATGCATTCCAAGCGTGGCCTGTCGCTTCCAGAGGTAGCCGTATGGTTAATAGTGGTCGAGCCTAGAGGTTAAGTGACAGCGAGCGCCCACCACTAGGTAGGCCTCGTCAAGATCAGGTGGCTTGCAGAGAGGCAACTCGGAACCAAATTGCCTGCAGGAGCGCGTGGAGATCAGAGCGAGAGACGAGAGACGAGGTATGTACCGCGGCCAGGGGCGGGAGGACCTACGGGACCCCGCCGTTGGCCGGAAAGCGCGACGTCCTCCACGCCCGGACGTCCGTCCCGGCTCCGGGGCCGAGATGGGTAGTCCAACACGGCATCGGGGCCCACTGACTTCCGGACCGAATGCACGGAGCGATTCGGCCAGCATTGGGACTTTTGTCCGGATTTCGACAACTCGCAGCAAATGAGTCGCTTCGCATCTAACAAAGGCGAAACATTCGCTGCGAAACATCCGTACTATGTATCCCACTTTCTACATCTGGCCAAGAGTAGCAGGTCGAAAAACCGTCAAATTCGTCTCTCGTGTCCGTCATGCTACCGCTATCATTGCTAACTATTACCAACGATTTTTTTGTTGTTGGGACTATTCTTGCTTGCGCAGTCCAAATTTTGAGCCCTCAGTATCCTCAACCTTTACCATCCAACAACTCCCAGCAAAATGCAGCATTCCACCCCTTAAACGGTGACCGCGACCGGCGCTGCTGCCTCAGAGCCAGCCCAGCCGGCCAAGTCGAGGTGCCTCTTCGTCGACCTCGTTGCCTCGCTGCCACTTTACCCGCCGCCACCAGCGTATTGTAGTAGATACCAAGCCTTAAGTCATAACTTTTGCGATAATAACATGGTAGATCGTGGTGGGTAGATGGGGGAAATGTCCAACAGACAACTCCCAGAGGACTGTAAGCCTCTGCATTTCGCAAATCGCCGGGGTATATCAAAAAAGACAAGCAAGCAAACATGCGTCGAACGCCGCCGCCGGAAAAGAAAAACATGTGCCAATGACCCTGGGTCGACTACCATGACAACCTGGTGACGCGAGACCGCAGGTCCGGCGATCCAGTGATGATACCTCTGGTGCCTACTTGCAGTCTGGCGAACCTGGCCCGCAAGTCAAAATCCACGGCGCGTACCATGACGCGTTTATCTTCGGGGACAGTCCGTTTGGACTTGATCAGACCAGGCATGGTGCTGTCCCTCCGAACGTCCCAACGGGCGTTGCCACCGGGTCCGAGAGGAACATCCTCGCCGAAATCGACAGAAGGCTGACGCGCGCTGCCGTTCGAAAAGCTCACCCTCGGATCGGGCGAAAGAACCTTATCTTCCTCTTCTTCTACATCCGCAACCCAATGCCCGATACGTGCCGTCAGCTCGCTGTCCCACATGCCCTCTCGTCGCGCACTACTGCTGAGGAGCTGGATAGCTTGTCGGCGGATGACGGGGTGGCGGCACTTGGTCGCAACCACAAACAGCGGAGGAACGATGCCCAGATCGGCGCTGAAGCTAGGTTTGATGTGGTAGGTGTTGTACTCGTGGCGTCCGAAGATGTCGGGCGAGTGGTTGTGTCGATGAGGGCATAGCGCCGGGTCTGGACACCTCCTGGCGGCCGCTCTTCTCTCCTCGTCGCCCACCACCTCCGAAGCAAGATCGACAATGGCCTTGAACTGGGGTTGAAACAGATCGAACTGCGACTCGCTGTCGCTGTAGGTCATGAGGAACAAGATTTGGCTCATGATCTGGAACATTTTCAAGACGGCAATACCGGCCTTCTCCTGGTGACTGACACCGGGCGCGGTGCGCGACTCCAGGAGGTATTCGAACGCGTCGGACCAAGCGTCAAGCTGGCCCTTGAAGCTCATTCCGTACTGCTTCAGAGACTTGGGCAGAATGCCCATAGGCCCGTTTGCTCCAGTCGATTGCTGGTATATGAACAGACTCTCAGTGAAGCGCAGCATTTTCTCCAGGAGCTTGTCCCAAGCTCCACGCGCCTCCATCAGGCTGAAGAACTGATCCGGAATCGAACTTGTGCTGATGGACGAAGGCGAACTGCCAGCATCGGAAGGCGGCGATTGCGGGAACTCGGGGTTTTGCGGCGTCAGCCGAATCACATAAGGTTGCGGGAAGTGGAAGGCCATGTCATACGACTTGGCCTGGATCGCGAGTCTGGTAAACATGGTAACAAGCTCCTCCTCGACGGGCTCCTCATCCACCGGCAGAAAAGACCGTCTACGCTCGGCGCGGAGCTTTTCCAGTAGGCCCAGACCCGTTTGGATCTGTCGAATCGCCTGCTTGTGGTCGCCGATAAAAGAGTCGAAGCAGGCAAGCAGAACACTGGCCATGAGCAGCGTGCGGTGCGACTTCTGATCGCGGTTGAGGAGGACAAGGGCATTAATGGCTTCTGAATATTGCTTGACGGCCACTTCCCAGTGCCGGTACGCGCCGTCAGCGGGCGTGAACGAATCGGATGGCGATCCCGGCGGGGACTCGCAGGATTGCTCCAGGGTTTTGTACAGAGCACCCAGCGCGACCACAGCGTGGCGAATGGCGTTCTCCGAGTGACACTCTTGCAAGACCGTCCGTGTCCAGAAAACCGAGTCAAAGTATCCAGACAACTCGCTTGCCGTGTGTGTGCGGAACAGTTGGAAATAGAGTCCTTCCTGCTGGGAGAGCTGGAGGTTGCCCGCCGGGCGGTACAAAGTGACGGAAAGGCTGGGGTCTGGTGTCTGCGGGGGGGTCATGCGGCGAGCCTGCAGCTTCTGAGCTCTCCTCGGCGGCAGTTCGATGGAGGAGCGTATGGGCGGGCCGCTATTCTGGGCCGCCGCCGCGATAATGGGCTTCGGGGCGATGGCAAGAACCTCGTGAGGTCTCGCGCTGCGGCTGGGAGGCGGGTAGCCGGTGCAAATCTTCTTGGAGCGGACACACTGTGAGCAGGAGGGTCGTTTTTCGTCGCATTTGATGCGCCGTTGTCTGCAGCAGGAGTCAGGCGCTGGCTTTCCGAGAAAATCCGAATCATGGTAAGGAGATGGCAACCTACTTGCAATTATTACATCCTGTCTTGACCTTGGGTTTGCTGGTTCTCGCCCTCTTGGGCTTCTGTTGAGAGTCGGAGGGCGGGCTTAAGGAAGAGACCGAATTCGCCGAATGGAAACCGGCCTGCTGGGGGGACGACATGGTCGATAATCGGGTAGTGGAGTTCGAGTAGCTGGCCGAAGCAATCATGCATGCGCACGCATGGCCTTTGGCTCTCGGTCGCTGCTCTTGTCCGTCTGATCACGAGGAGGAAGCTGCAAGCTGCTGGCGTTGACGTTGACAGAACCGAAGAGCGGGAGAGAAGTTTGGACGGAATGCAGGGGACTCGGGAGCTCTTAGGGTAAGGCGACTGCACTAAGTAGGTAGATAGGCAGGGCGGACGAGGGCACCTCAAGGGTCGGCGCGATGACGGACGGGGTGGTCTGGTCTGTGAACTCGGCGGTTAGACAGGGCACTCAGGCCTAGCGCAGAACCGACCAGGACGGGGAACAGGTCCGGCGGGCAGCGATCTGCTGAGAGACGGGGTTATCCCTCGGTTGGAGCTCGTTAGCACTTACATGACTAAGGGGAGAGGGGGGCAGCGGGACGAAAGAAGAAAGCAGAGGTCGGACGGTATAGAATGGCGGATGTGGCGGCAAGAGTCGGCAGAACAAAACAAGAGTAGGTGTTTGCACCGTATTCGGGTTTTGTATTTTGTAGGAAGATGTTTGGTTTCCTTTGAGCTGCTGGTATAATGCGCGATGACAGGGCTGGCAAGAGATTCGCGGCGGGAAGGAGTTTGGGGGCCGGGAGAGACGGGCGATAGAGTAATAATATAGGGCTGGCGGATGGCGTGTGGGTGCGCGGACGGCGAACTGGGCATCCGTAGCTAGCGCCGCGACGCTACGTTAGGTACAGCACAAGCCACCGGCCGTGGACGGGGGGCAGCACAGTAGCTCGGTCCACAGGGACCAGGGGGTAGGAGGAGCCGAAGGCGAGGTAAGGGGAGGCCGAGATCCACGAGGGAAGCCAAGTGACGGAGCAGCAGCAGCAGCAGCAGCAGCAGCAGCAGCAGGTCGCGATGTGGAGGCCGCGCGCAGTCGACAGATGAAGAGCGGGGGGGAACTTGTTGCCTGTAGCTCGTAGCTCGTAGCTCGTAGCGGGTGCCTGTGCCTGCGGTGTACGAAGCTACACTACGTAGAGCGAAGGGGCCGGGATGTTTCTCGTTTGTGGTGTGGTGCGGTGCGGTGCGTTGATGATTGTGGTGGAGGGAGACGCAGAGAGTTTATAGGTAGATCAGAGAGCGGCCTGGGGGAGGCAGCTCGGGGTGAGAAAGACCTGACGTTGCTTCTCTGCGCTGCGCTGCACGGCACTGCATGCAGATGTCCCAACGTCGTCAGATCAGTAACAGCGGAGGGCGGGACTTGCGTGGAAAAGGTGGTAGTAGTATCAGACGGTTGAAGAGGGAGGACAGGGTAGTCTCTATGTATGAGCAGCGCGATGCCGGCGACCCTACTCGCATTGTTAATGCCGACAACGTGCAGAGGACCGCACATACTCCGTAGACAAACCTCAAAACACCACAGAAATGGGACCAGACCTAGGCTTGGCCAAGAGCAGTAGACAGAAGCGAGATGGCTGTCCTCATACTAGGGACGATGAGAAACGGGGTCGGCGGAACGGCCTCGGGTTCGGAATTGGTATAAACGGGTCACAAAATCGTGTGGAGTTATATGTTTTTACTAGGTAGTCTTGTACCTTGTCTAATCCGAAGGCGAGCGAGGAAAGAAGAAGAAAAATGAACAAGATAGAAAACACACGCGTATACACCACACGTATACACCAGAGACAAGGGGAAAGCACCTCGTCCGGCTTAGAGGGGAGGTGCAGGAAGCAAACATGGGAAGAAGTCGTCCAGGGCAGGCGAGACAAGGCGTCCGGCTGCCGTATGGATGCCGCGTTGAAGCAGGTACCTAAGAAGGGTACCGAGAGGTACATACGATACCTGCCCTTAGGCACACTACATATACTACCTAGGTACATAGATACCTACCTGCTACAGCAATCGCTGGCACAGTGGGGAAGGAGAGGGACAGAAAGAGCAGGAGGCAACGCCTCAGAAAGACGTGAACCCAAGGCAAGGTACGGAGTAGTGCTGATTGATACCTCGGACCGTCCTGACAGCGCAGAGGGTCGCTGAACGAGCGAGATATGAGCACGAGGGGAACTCGACGTCTCACAGCGCGTTTTGTCAGTCGTACGTCCTCGGTGCAACGCAGCACCAACCGTCTGTCCCGTCTGAAGCAGCCTAGGGCACCTAGGCAGGATACCTAAACAAGTTACTAGTGTATATGGAGGAGGTACGAGGAGCATCCAGAGAGGATAAGGTAGGTACCTCGGCGGAGTATTGATTTCTTGGTTGCGGACTTGTCCCAATTTGTACCTGGCGGGATGCCTTCCGCTCTCGTCCTCGTACTGGTATCCGTACCGGCGAGTACACTACCTCTTGTGCGACGTCGAAGGCCAGGCGCGGCGCGGTACCACTGACACTTACTGACACTGCCAGACAGCAAGCAGAAGCAAGTGGCACGGTCCAGGCCCTGGTCGGTGTGCAGGTGCTGGTGTGTGCGCTCTTTCCGTCTTCAGATCTACAGCTTCAACCACCCCCACTCCTTTCCTCCGTCCCCGACTCCGTCCCCTTCTTGGTACTTTGGATTGCCATCACCATCACCATCACCATCACCACCACAACCGCCCTCGAACTGGTTATGTCTTTCCCTTCCTCGATTAGTACAGAGTGCAATCTATTGGTTTCCTCCCTCTCTTTTCTGGGCCACTCGCTCGCTCACATTCTAGCTCGGCCCACTGCAGGGCGTCGGCCCCGCCTTCTACGATGCTTCTTTTTTTCCTCAATTAATGACGCCAGACGCATATTAGTCCAATACGTGCCTCCAACTCCGTGGCTGTGCTTATTCTTGCAGTCAACTAGCAAGAGGGCGGCTAAGCCCTGCATGACAAGGCCATGTGTGCTGTCTCTGTCTCTCTGTCTCCTCTTGCTCTGGCTCCAAAATCAAGATCGAATGGGGGAGTATAGACCACAACCGATCACATTATCGACCAGGGGTGAGTGAGCGCGGCAAGTGGAGAGCGACATGGGGGCCTACACTACTACCTAGACCCCAGTCAACTGGTGGGCTCGCCCATGGGTATACACTCTCTGCATATTCCAGTACACTACGACACATGTTGACTCGTTTTCACAACAGCGAGTCCATCCGCTTGATGCTTGGCCGCTTACTCTGGGCGATGGAGACCACGACCGGTCCCACCGCCAATGACCGACATACAGCTATCGATGCGGCAACCGACTCTCGCCGAGATTATGAGCTTACCAAGCGGGTGACTTAAATAAAGGTTCTTACGAGATCAACACACGAGGAGACGACTCGCTGCATTGTTCAGACCTTTGTGGCCTGTTTGGGACGCCGGTGGAAATCGACTGTCTCAGTGTCAGACTCCCAATGCGACTCTGGCTGCGCTCGTGGGGACGGCACAATGAATAGGCAGATTGGCCGCGGCCACGCCGTTGTGCATCTCCTCGTAACGAAGCTAGAGATACCTTTCTCCAAATGTTTTCTTCAAGGCCGATCATCTTCGGGCCAGTATCGAGCCTACATCCGTCCATCGTCCAACCAATCTCGAGATGGATGTACGTCTCTTTGTCTCACACCCATCATGACTACGTCCTTGGCTCTGCGGGTCGCCGTGGTCTCTGCACCGTTGTACGCCAACAGATTTGCAGTGCCTTTGGGGTCATGCACGGCACCCTCGATCGCCAGTCTCGTCATTCTATCCCACACTGCCTGAGGGGTGGCGAGGTCCTCTTTGGACCTCAGGTACGCGACTAGCCCCGTGACGTGGGGGACCGCCTGAGAGGTGCCAGACAGAGTCGCATACCCGCCGTCGAGGTCCAGAGACTTGATGCCGACTCCAGGCGCAAACATGTCGACCACCGAGCCGTAATTGCTGAAGGACGCACGTGTCCGGTTCCAGTCCGACGCAGCCACCGTGAACGCACGCTCAGCCCTCGCAGGCGACCGTCGGCTTGCATCCTGGTTCGAGTTACCGGCCGACACGACCGTGATGACGCCCAGGTCAAATGCAGCTTTGACGGCATCATCGAGCGCAGAAGTTTGTGAGCTGACGGGGAAGCCTAGTCATCGCGTCAATTACGGGACCCGCATGTTTGAATGGCTAGGTTGTGCTTCGGTACCAAGACTCAAGCTGATGACAGATTTGGCCAGGCGCCCCGGCGTCTGTGTGATGTTGTTGACGGCCCAGTTGTACCCATCAAGCACTGTCTCGACGGAGCCTGAGCCCTGGGAGTGGCGGTGGCACGTCAGTGTCGATCGCGACTTTGACTTGCCAGACAGGGCAAGGATGTGTGCACTTACAAGCCCTGCAAGGACCTTGACATCTACAATCGTTCCTTTCTTGGCCACGCCGTACGTCTGCGACCCCACGATACCGGCGACGTGCGTGCCGTGTCCTCCGAAGTCGTCGAACTCCTCTTCGGGCTGTGCGTTGTAGCCCCGAACGGCGCGACCCGCAAAGTCAGGGTGCGAGATCTGCACCCCCGTATCGAGAATGTAGGCGAAGGTGCCCTCGCCAGACGACTCGTCATACGTGTAGGGATGGCTGTCGCTATCATCGGGAAGCTGCGTTGGCGAAGACAGGCTTGCGAGGCCCCAGTTCGCATTCTCCTGGGTGGTGAAGACGTCAAGCTCGACGACGCGGTTGGGCTCGACGGACAGCACGGCGTCGCCGGCCTTGATCTGCGCAACGGTGTCTTCGTCGAAGCTACCCGTGTAGGCAGTGAAGCCTCCGATCGAAAACGACTTGCCGACGCCCGTGGTGTCGCGGCGCCGGGGGCTGCGTCTGTGCACCGCAGCGGCCCAGTCCAGCTGCTGTTGGACCTCGGTGGGTTTGAGGCCGGGTTTCAGGCTGACAATGTACTGGCCGGGGACGACGCCGTCCGGGGCCGCATTCGGTACGGCGGCGGCGAGCGCTCGGAGGCCGGAAGCCAATAACAGGGCGGCTGCGGTGAAGGACAACATCGTCACAAACGGCGCAATCTGAGCCTGAAGAACTCATCCGGATCACTTTCACTCCTCTCTCTTGACCCATACATTATATACATCCGCTCGAACCGCTACTCTTCCTGGATTTCCTTTCCTCAATCGCGAGCGTGAAGGCCAAGATGACGTCTGTGGGGCATGGGATTTGGAGCTGCTGAAAGCGAACGACAAGACCGCGATGCAACGCCGCTGGGAGACGTCCAAGGACACGCGAAGCGGGCCTGTTCCCCGAAGAGGCATGTCGCAAACGGCTTGCCATCAAAACGTGCGATTTTGATGCAATATGTCTTGTTTCCTCGTGAAGGCCTTGGGGAACAAGCATTGGCAGTTGCTAAGGCCCGTCCCGTCTGGGCAACTTGAGGTTTGGATCATGCTAGTCACTGCGGATCACTGACGATGAGAGCATTCGCAGACATCCATCGGAGCAATACATGCAAATCTAAGAAGGCACTCACGAGCCATCAAGAGGTTGATACCCGTCAATTAGTCGCAAGCTTTGTCAGCGGGGGTTCATGCAGAGGTAGTGTTCGCAACTGCAACTCTCCTGTCAAGCGTCGTATGGCTGGTGCTATTGAGGTGGTACAACGCGAGTGGGCGGTCTTGGCACGCAAGGTCCAGGTACTGAAGCGCAGGTGGTAGCGGCAAGCATCCGCGCGAATGGCCTTGTTCCCCTCGTATTGCGCGCGCATGGCGGGTCAGGTGCTCTTCGCGGATACAAAGAGGTACCTCGACAACTCGAGCCACGGACCGAACGAGGGCGAGGGCGAGGGCGAGGCGATGGACGAGAGCGGCCCGTTTCGACAGGTTCGTGCTAGGCGATTAGTTCCCGGCCGTCGTGAACTAAGAAACCGCGGATCGCTACGACGACGGCGTTGCAAATGCCGCAAGCCCTCGAGTTCCATCGTCTCCGTGCCTTGGAAACCCCTGAAAAACCACCTCGGCGTCGGTCGACTATGAGACCTCGCATCCGAATAAACTCAATCATCAGCATCCTTGGCCACAATGCATCAGGACAGGACGCCTTGGATACACGGAGCCGCATCTGGGCCACTTACAACATCACCGAGAGGGAAACACACATCAGGAAGACGCGGTCTCAAATGCGGGATCCTTGCGCAACCCAACCTCGGGGTGCCATTGGAGATTTTACTTGCCGCTTGTGGTAACTCGTTCCTGAACCCCTGCTCTCCGCTCTCCAACAGACACCGGTCGGGGAGAGAGAAGAGCAACAGATGGTCCGTCCGACACAGTATCAAGCATCCATCATCACAGGCACCGGCCGAATCGACCATCTCGACCTCATCGTTGGTCATCCATTCCCTATCCAAGTTCTCTCTCGAGAGGGACATACAATGCTACTGGACCTCCGGACCCCGAGCATGCAGTGTCTTGCTCACCGCTTCTGCGTCCCGCATACTGCGCCACATGCAAACCCCTCCACCGGCCCGCTTCCGCCGGGGTTCAGGTGCATTCATCCCACTGCAAGACTTCTCGCGGCCATTTCCCACCCTCCATCTCAGCCCTACGATGCGCAAAGAACAACCAAGAGGCCTTGAGTGCCTGCCGCCAGGTGCCAGGGAGCGCTGCTTCCACCAGACTTCTGACAAGGGCGGCCTCCTTCCGCAGGTCCAATGGCCAACATCTTGGGCGACCCCCCTCGAATGTGGTCCGCCTGCCTTAGTGCCGCTGCTCAGCCATCCGTCGCCGGTCACGTTTCTTTCTACGCCCACTCTGATCCCGCGGACGGTAGCCACACGGCCCAAGATTGACGGCATTCAGCATCCTTTCCTGCGGCTTTCACTGGATCCCGCGCATCTTCTCTGCGTCTTCTTCAGCCCTACAGCGGTGATGCCCTGTGCCGTTGATCGGCCCCGCGATGCTTGGTAGCTGCGTCTGCTGCGTGGCATGAAGAGCTGCGCCCACCACACCTTCAGCGGACGACCCTGAGGGCCTCGACCGCTTCGGGACTCGACATGCAAGACTGCATCTCATCCTCCCTTCTCACTGGAACAAACGCCGACTGGTCTCGGAGTTGGGTTGCCCTCGGACCAGCACCCTTTGTGTCCCAATGTCCGCTCCTTTGGCACGAGAGGGAGCGCCGGCGGGGCACCATTCCCCAGCTAGGTACGGCTCCGAGTCTGGAGACCCAGCCCGATCCGGCCCTGTCGTTTGATGTGGTTGTCTTGTTCATCGACCTAAGGCCTTTGCGGCCCGCTGTGGTTGAGATTCAAACCTTGTTCAGTAATTGGAATGTGAATGGTGCGTCGAGGCCATTCTTCAGCCAAGGGCACGACGACTGGCCCGAACACCGGGGAACTAACCTGCCAGATTTTGCTGTCAAGCTAGGTATCGATGCCCCATCGGTACCCTTTGCGGCAATATGCAACTTCCGCAACGGCATATAGTAGACATGTGAAAAGTGTCATTGCGAGATGGTGCCTGCTGCGTGCCAACTCATGGTCACCTTGCCGGTTCTTCATCGGACTCGCCGTCCATGATAATCAACATCGGGTATGGACGTTTGAGAATGAATCAGATATCCTGCATACATCACCACCTGCAACCACCGTCCGATGCACAGCAACTACGGCTGCTCGATAGCCGCTACGCCAGACTTTACTTCGCGAGCTCCGAATCCACGTCAAGCTCAAGCGAATGTGCGCCCTGCCTTGCGAAATGCCTTGTCCCACTGCACCCACGCCGCGAGATTAACAATGACCCGGCAGACCAATCCTGAGATGCGAACGAGATAGACCAATGCACACCACCTCAATCAGCTGCATGTCAGATGGGAAGCGAGGGGGAAACTGGCATCGTCATGGCCCCAAAAGTTCCACTGGATGGTAGGCTGTGCTTACGATCCCCGGGGGGTTTGCCATGCTTGCCATTGGTGCTGGTTCCACTCAACGGCCGCCCTTTCGAATCACCTTCCCCCCTGCCGAGCCCTATCCGCTTCGAGTTCGAGCACGCTAGCGATGACTTCATGCGGTGACAACAGCAACCGAGTCTCTGGATACGCCGAAGTCTGCTGATTGATAGGCACGCACGTCGCGGAGGCCTGTCCCCACGCCACGCAGATGATCGTGCGGATCAGCTGTGCGTATCATCACACACCTCGACCCGCGGGGGCCCTCGAGAAATTCGCCGCTGCCAACACCGCCTCCTTCCCGCCTGGTAGGGCTGGCTTTGCAGGAGCTCTCGACGTTCTTGAGAAGCTCGAGAGGCGCGCATCGTCCGATTTCGCGAGGACCCGGCCCGGGCCTCCACCTATTGCTGACCACGGCGCCAGCCATCTCGTCTTCCGGCACTGCTCCAGAGCCAGCCAAGAAGCTGATCGGATACCCCCGAGGACGGGGACCCAGGATCTCGGGACGGCGACAAGCTCCCCTGGGGGTTCAGGGCTCCACAGCTGAGCCATCCGTGTTGGGAGGAGGGAAGGCTCCGTCGCACACCGGCGGCCGGCATCCGGTCAGCCGTACTGCATGATCCCAATTACGATGCTGGGTAACCGTTTCTTATTCGAGTTTCTCTCTCCTTCATTTCTCGTCACGAAAGGTAGGTGTACGCGTCCATTGCTCACTAAACGAGTTGCTTGACCAAGGCAAGACACAGCATCCCGTGGCGTCTTGCGTCCGCATCGTCTGGAGCATACGACTGACGGAGGTAGGGCTAGAGACAAAGGAAAAAGCGATCGATCGTCGTACAACTGACATGATTTGACATCTTCTGGGTGGGTGACATTAGAAATCAACCCCCCAGGCCCAGGGAAAGGAGGGAACATGCCTGATGATAATTCTGGGAAGGTCTCTCTCGTCTGCGCCGCGGGGTTGCAGAGCCGAGTCGCCGGGGTCCCTCGCAGCCTCGTGGCGGCCCTGACTTTTTGGAAAGGTCTCTCTCTGGCCCCCTGGAGTGGATGATGGGGCCTGGGACCACGTGCTTGTTGAGCCGGCGAGGCGGTAAGTTCTTGCCATTACCAAAGTCCCAATTGTCTGGCGGAGCTGGCGGCGGATGTCTCCGAGACCCCGACGCGAGTGGGAAACAGCCTTGGATCGAAAGGGTTTGAAACAGAACATTCTGAAGGAGATTATTTGCCCTTTTTGGTCGTTCATGGCCGGTCAAGATACTCAGGTAGTTAGGGAAGTGAGTGACAGGAAAAGTGATACTCACAACCTAAGTACGCAAAGTACTAGACGGCCTATCAGCCTAGCCTACTAGATTTGTCTGTGTTTAGTAGGTTCTGTGTATCACTTTTACTGCCACACGCTTGTCAGGGTCACGTGGAGACTATAGACGGAACCAGATCACTTGCGTGAGAGTGATGATAGAGAAAAGGAGTAGCAGTAAGAGCAGAAAGTCTATGTCATCTCATTCATGAAGCCACATCTAAGTCTGGATTTGTTCAATAGTGTATCACAGCGGAGGCAGCTCCTCCCGACAAATAGGACACTGCAGCCTGAAGCGCATCCACCCCTCGAGGCACGCGCTGTGGAAGATGTGCCGGCACGGCGTGACCATGTAACTCCTCCTCGCGAAGACGCCCGCCACCCCGCCGGCCGTGGGATCCTCCTCGCCGGCCCGCATGACAGGCACCTCGAGCACCTCGCGGCAGATGGCGCAGTCGATGGCCCTGAGGTTGCTCCCCGCCTTCCTCTCGTCGCTCGTGCGCGCGCGGTCCAGGGGCGGCGACCCGGGCTCCGAGAGCAGTCCTATCGGCAACCCTCCCGCCTCGACGCCGTCCTCGCGCAGGACGGGGTGGTAGTCCCACGCATCGGGCGTCCAGCTCTTGGGGATCCCGAAGCGCGGGCCGAGAACGTACTGGAACGCGAGGACCCAGAGCTGTACCCACAGCCACACGCAAAAGCCCAGCAGCGCGCGCACGTCCGTCTCGGCGAAGAGGAAGTTGCCCTCGTAGGCGTAGAAGTATGCAAAGGGCAGGAGGCGCAGGACGGACTGGCCGACGACGAAGCGCCAGGTGAGGGCGCGGCGGCAGTTGCGCACGATGTTGCGGTGGATCTGGGGCACCCAGAAGGAGAAGTAGACCATGGAGACGGTGTTGACGAAGAGGTTGCGCACGCGCGGGTACCACGACGTCGAGGCTATGGAGACGAGGAGGAGGACTGACACTATCATTGCGAAGCGGAAGATGACCGCCTGGAAGGTCACCTCGGGCCCCGTGCGGGTGGTGGTGGTCGTCGTCGTGCCGGGCGTGGGGACGGCTGCGGCGCCGCTGGCGACGTGGTTGAGCTCTGCGTCAAAGTTCTGGTCGGAGGGGATGATGACGGGAGGCGAGGGGGCCCGGCGGCGGGGACCGGCGGTGACGGGGCGCGGGAGGGAATCCGCCTCGACGATCGGGGCCGGAGCCGTACGCGATGCGTCGTTGTTCGAGCTCTCTCGTTCCTGTCGCCGCCGGTTCTCCGGCTCTTGCACCTTGTGGATCTCGGCCAGGAAGAAGCCGCCCAGCGACATGGAGAGGAACGCCGCAAAGAGGAGCGAGAGGGACTCTAGATATGTAATCGTTGCGTCGAGCGCCCACATGGACGCGCCCGCGAAGATGCCGCCGTCCACCATGACCATCATGCTGATCGTCGAGTAGCTGATGCGGCCCATGGTCGACGGGGTCGCGGACTCCTTCATCTGGTGCTTGAGCAGCAGCGCCTGCGCGATGATGATGCCGGCAAAGGCGAGCACCCATATGCGAATCTTGTAGTAGATGATCTCCGTCTTCATGCCCTGCAGGTGCTGGCCGTCGACCGCCGGGAAGTCCGGCGGGCCCTTGGTCTCGAGGAAGAATGCGCAGTCGGGCGACCAGACGATGGCCGAGAGCTTCAGCTCGGGCACCCCGCGGATGGGAGCCCCCGCCGGGAACCGCAGCTCCTTCTCGATGTCGCTGATGATCTTGGACATGCCCTCCCTGCTCGGATGGAACCCCTTCATGTTCAGCTGGGTGCGGTCCGGGGGGTGCACCTGGGCGTACATGATGTACTCGCAGTGCGGCGACGGGCTGAGCGTGTCGGGCGGGTTGGTCGGGTCCGACGTCCACGGCATCACGCCGTCGTTGAACGCCTCCTTCTCCTTCCTCCGCAGGACCTCGGCCAGCGTCTCGTTCAGGAGCCTCTGGCTCGACTGGAAAAAGTCCGGGCCGTGCGTGAGGTGCGGCAGGCCGAAGATGCCGTCGAACTTCTCGCTCGTCGTCGTCAGGAGGATCGTCCCCTGGCGCGGCCACTGGACCCCGTGCAGCCTCATCTCCCAGCTGCTGCCGGTGCCCTTGTCGTCCTCGATGTTCAGCGACGCCTTGGCGCTCCGGATCCTGCCTCCGGACGATGGCACGCCGTCCTCCGTCGCCCTCGGGTAGTCAAACTCCTTCGTGTGCCGTCCGGTGTCGATCAGGTTCAGCAGGATCTTCCCCTCCTCGCCCGTGATGTTCCGCGCCCAATCCGTCTCGGCGCCGCTCCAGTGAAGGCTCGGCGTGATCGCACTCAGGTTGTAGCTCGCCCAACCCCTCTTGACCGAAGCGTCCCTCCGTACCCAGCTCCCCTTGACGTCGCCCGTAGCATTCTGCCAGACGGCCTCGCCCTCGCCGATATCCCACAGGTCCACTCCCCCAACAGGTGGTATCGCGTTCCGACTCCACTCCAGACACCGCTCCCGGAACCTCTCCAGGTCATCCCACGCGAAGCCGTCCTCGGGTCGGAAGCCCGTCATGTTGAGCGACGGCGGCAGCCATGTCGTGCCGTTCTTGCGCGGGGCGAAGTCGCCCCACGCCGATGCGTTGAGGAGATCGAGCGCGGCGTGCTGGCGCTGCAGCCGCTGCGTCGCGAGGTCCGAGGCGGAGAAGAGGGACGCGCCGCCGTTGCCCGGGGCGAACAGGATCCAGAGGACGCCGACGACCGCGAGGCCGAAGACGACGAACCGCGGGTCTTCGTGGGGGTAGGGCATTGTCTCGGCCGGCCGTGGTGCCGTTTACCGCGTTGCCATCGTCCGTTCTGCGTGGTCCTCCGGGATTTCGAGGTGGTCAATCGAATTGGTCTCTGGTTAAGTGTTGAGAGAACTGCTCGAGGATGCTTGATGAAGATGTTGCGTCGCGGGTGGATGACGGCATCCGGTGCATGGAACTGACAAGTGGAAGCGGACCGGACGGCAGGCGACGGGGATGGCTCCAGCGGTTGCAGGTGGGATCCACTAAAAGAATGTCAGCGGTCGCCGGTGGCTGACCCTGGAGGGCCCCAAGCTACCCGCCTGTTAGCGCTGGAATACCCGCCCGATACAGTGCTGCGGGCAATGGACCTCTCTCATGTTTGTTCCAAGTCGCAACCAACGAAGAGTTACCAACAAACAGCAGTACCCCGCCGTCGCTCACTTTCACCGCACCCCGCGACGAGACCATCAACTCACCCTAGACCTGACCACCTTACAAACCACAGCCGCCTCTTCACCAAAACTCACAGAGCTGTTGCGAACACGTCGGCAGGATGGCTTCGAACAACCCCGACTCGAGCGCGAACCAGTCCGCCGTGAGTAGGACCCCAAAACCACCCCACAGAGCAAGCCGTCTGCACGATGCGCCCGCACACGTGGATGCCACCGTTTAGACCCTTGCCATATTAACTTGCCGGCGAAAAGACTTCCGAAGACGCAAAGGGCGACGTCAACGCGGCAGTTGAGGAACTCCTCAACACCATCTCCAACAAGTTCGCCGGAGTGTCTAGTGAGATCTTTGCGAAGAGTAAGATCCCCTTCACCCCTTTCAATGTCTCAACTACACATACTAAGCATCGTCCAGTGGACGAGATGTCTCGCCGCCTGGACAAGCTGGAGGCAGAGCTGCTGGCCAACAAGGAGAAGGAGGGCTCGACCAAGTCAGCAAACTAGAGCACGGCTGGGATCATCATTGGAGAGAACGCGTCTCGCGGGCGCCACCGGCGTTAAGGGATTCATTAGATGGCATCACTCGAGCTAGAAGTAGAGGAATGCACGAGGGACGCTCCATGGTTGAGGATTCTTGTTTTTTAATCTTCGTTGTCGGTATCCTAGGCTACCAAAAGTCACCAACGCGAGCCGGTCCGGCTCCGTTGCCCACTTGTCAACCATCCGCCCGCCCTAATACCACTTTGTCTTGCATCAGAAACGTGACGACGTAGCGAAAACAATTTACAACTCCTCCTTGGCGTCGGCGACCTTCTCCTCGGCCTTCTCGAGGAACTTGCGGAGGATGTTAGTCTTGCTGGTGATCTCGTCGCGCTTGGCGGGGGCGAGGCCGCCCTTCTTGAGGATGCCGTCCAGGCGAGCGAGCTCCTTGGCGGCGTAGCCGTCGCTCTTGTTGAGCTTGTCGAAGACGCGGACGTAGTACTCGGCGTACTTGTACTGGGCCTGCTCCTTAAGGGACTCGGCCTCCTTCTTGGCCTCGGCGGCGGCGTCGGCGAGGGTGGTACCTCCGGTGTACTTGGCGACGACCTTGTCGAGGGAGGCGATGGTGCCGGCGATGGCGTCGAGGGCGCCACCAGCGGTGCGGTGGGTGCCGGCCTTCTCGTTGATGAAGGCGATGAAGTCCTCCTCCTTGCGGCCGCCGGTGTACAGCTCGCCCTCCTTGGAGCCCTTGGGGAAGAACTTGATGGTTGGGTAGGAAGAGACGCCCTCGGCAGCTGCGGTGCCCTTGCTGTTCTCGGACTCGGCGTCAACCTTGGCGATCACGACGCCCTCGTCGAGGATGAAGTCCTGAGCAAGAGTCTCCCAGGTGGGGGCCAGGTTCTTGCAGTCTGTCGAGCACAGGTCAGCATTGTCGTCAGCAGCATCAGCAGGGGCCACGGCAGCACGTACGTCCGCACCAGGGGGCAGTGAAGGCAACGAGGACGTCCTTGTCGCTGCCAATGGTGGTCTTGAAGGTCTCGTCGGTGAGCATGTTCACGGCGCTGGGCGGCGTGTACTTCTTGCGGGGCTTGACGCTGGTCTTCTCGGTGACGAAGTTGCTCAGGCTCTCGAGGTCGCGGCCGCCGTTGTAGTCGATGGGCTTGTCGCTCTTGCCGTCGAACCACTTGAGCGTGGGGAAGCCCTGGACGCCGAACCTCTTGCCCAGGTCGCGCTCGGCATCGGCGTCGACCTTTGCGATCTGCACGTCCTTGGAGGACTCGAAGGCGGTGGCGAGCTCCTCGTAGACGGGGGCGAGGTTCTTGCAGTGGCCGCACCAGGGGGCGAAGAACTCGACGAGGGTCGGCTTGCCGGACTTGAGGACCACGTCGTCGAAGTTGGACGGGATGAGGTCAAGCACGGCGGACTTGGCGGCGACGGTAGCTGCCAGGGCGCCGAGCACAAAGCTCTTGAGGACGACCATTGTGGTGTTGTGGGTGCAAAAGCAAAGAAATTAAGAGGCTTATTGGGTATCCTGAGCAACAATGTGTTACAGGAAGCTGCTGAAAGAAATGCAGCGGGCGAGGGTGGGAGTTTATGTTGGCTGATGCTTTGAAATCAGCTGTTTTGGAGGCGGTGTTAAAGAAGCCACTTTGCAGGTCGACCCCGAACGTCACAAAACAGCTTCGCCCCTTGCTCTCCCCCGTCGTCCTGGCCGGGCCTTCAGGGGTGCTGCCTCCAAAGGAGGCTTATCGAAACGCTTATCGCTCGCCCCACCCTTGACCTTCCCAAAACAATCACGTGACAAAGAGCACAGGCCACTTCGCTACGCTGGGGCTGACAGACCTGACCCGCCAATGGCCAACCCCATCGGTCGGTCCAAACTCGCCCACAGGAAAAATTTCCGCTTCTTCGCGAAAAGTGTCAATCTACCACCCAGTCAACCCATCTCGAGCTATCGCCGGAACCCCCCTCTCGACGACAACCGCCCACCTCGAACCGACAAGATGTCTCACGAATCCGTCTGGAACTCCCGCCCCCGCAACTACGGCAAGGGCTCCCGCAGCTGGTACGATACAAACCACTCCATCCCCTGCGAATATTAGGAGGAAATTTTGGGGATATCATGGGCTGGCTGGGAATGCGCTCGGGGAAAGAAGAACGAAGTGCTGACCAAAGTTCTGCTTCATTGTAGCCGTGTCTGCAAGCACACCGCCGGTCTCATCCGCAAGTACGACCTCAACCTCTGCCGTCAGTGCTTCCGTGAGAAGGCCAAGGACATTGGCTTCAACAAGGTATGCGACGAGTCTGCGAGAAGAAGCCCTACCCGTCGCTCGAGACACGGGTACTCCAGAGAGCGAGGCCGCTAACATGCGCGTGACAGTACCGCTAAACGTCTGGTTCGGAGACGAAGATGGGACTCGAAAGGTGGTTGGGCACGATGGCCCGTGGAAAATGCATTCAGACAGAGGGAGGCTTCCAAGGGCATGGAGTTCTTATGGCTGGCTTAACGGAAGAATTAAGTGCTTTCCGTCGGACGTCCTTGTGAGGATAGACGAATACCACGACATTGAACCTACCACCATCAAAAAGCATGCTGGGCCGAAAAATATCAGTTATGAGATTTTTGAGCTGAGCGCACGGCGAAAGGGCCCGCGTCGTTCCCGATATCTAAGGGGGCGCGCGGGGCGCCTACGGTTCTCTGCTAGGACAAATCCGGTCTGGGGATGTAATGATGACTCGAAATTTCACCAAATGACCGTCACGCTAAATGAAAACTACCATAACTGAAGCTGATTGTGATTCGTTTCGTGTGGCACAAAGCGCAGAGCGTTGTTCTATTGCCCATCGTCTAATAGTACATGATTCAAGACAGGGGGTTGAAGTAGAGCGGAGATCTTTGAGCCCAAGACCCGACAATATACATGAGCGGGAGAGCTCAAAGCGGAAAACTCTGGGTCAGTTGTACATGAAATCGTGAAGCAGTCCAACACCTATTTTGTACAATCCCAAATTTTCCCATCCATTTTCCCATGTCCTGGTATTGGAAGCGTGTTGTTCTTCGTGTCGTGTTTGCACTGAGTGCCAACTCAGGGTATCGAGGATTTTTTAGTTTCTGGTTTGAGTCCTTACTCCATGATGCGGGTGATCAGACCAGTAGCGACGGTGCGACCGCCCTCACGGACGTTGAAGCGCTGGCCGACCTCGATGGCGGAGGGGTTGTGCAGGGTGGCGACCATCTCGACGTTGTCACCGGGCATGACCATCTTGTTCTCAGCGTCCTCAGTGCCCTCGGGGAAGGTAAGGGTGCAGGCCTCGTCGGCGGTGCGGAGGTACATCTGGGGCTTGTAGTTCTGGTGGAAACCGGTGTGGCGGCCACCCTCCTCCTTGGAGAGGACGTAGAGGGAGGCAAGGAAGGCCTTGTGGGCCTTGACGGTGCCGGGCTTAGCGACGACCATACCACGGCGGATGTCCTCACGCTTGATACCACGGAGGAGGAGACCGGAGTTGTCACCGGCACGGGACTCCTCGCAGGACTTCTTGAAGGTCTCAATGTCGGTGACCTTGGACTTGATGACCTCGTCACCCTTGCCGACGATCTCGACCTCAGTGTCCCTCTTCAGGATACCACGCTCGACACGGCCACTGACGACGGTACCACGGCCGGAGATGGAGAAGACGTCCTCAACGGACATGAGGAAGGGCTTCTCGAGGTCACGCTGGGGAGTGGGGATCCACTCGTCAACGGCGGCCATGAGCTCGTCGATCTTCTTAACACCAATGTCATCCTTCTGGTTGTTCAGGGCGCACAGGGCGGAACCCATGATGACGGGGGTGTCGTCACCCTCGAAGCCGTAGGTGCTGAGGAGCTCACGCATCTCCATCTCGACGAGCTCCAACATCTCGGGGTCGTCAATGGCGTCGACCTTGTTGACGAAGACAACGATTCTCTGGACACCGACCTGACGGGCGAGCAGCAAGTGCTCACGGGTCTGGGGCATCTGACCATCGGAAGCGGCAACAACAATGATGGCACCGTCCATGTTGGCGGCACCAGTAATCATGTTCTTGATGTAATCGGCGTGACCGGGGCAGTCGACGTGGGAGTAGTGGCGGGTATCGGTCGAGTACTCGATGTGGGCGGTGGAGATGGTGATACCACGCTTGCGCTCCTCAGGAGCCTTGTCGATGGCACCATAGTCGAGGAAGTTGGCGAGGCCCTTGTCGGCCTGTCTCTTGGTGATGGCGGCGGACAGAGTGGTCTAGGAACGGTCAGTTTCGATGCGCAAAGGCGTCCATTTGATAGCATCCCGCAGTACCTTTCCGTGATCGACGTGGCCAATGGTACCTAGACGTGGACCAGTCAGTTTGAGTCT
Organism: Colletotrichum plurivorum; assembly: GCA_014235945.1. Taxonomy (NCBI): domain Eukaryota; kingdom Fungi; phylum Ascomycota; class Sordariomycetes; order Glomerellales; family Glomerellaceae; genus Colletotrichum; species Colletotrichum plurivorum. The sequence goes on from WIGO01000033.1 coordinate 80,332, forward strand.
TCAACGAGGTAGATCTTGGCTCATCGTACCAATGTTGACGTGGGGCTTCGTGCGCTCGTAGACGGCGTATGTGCGGTAGACGTTAAGGATGGGAGAGACGTTCTGCCTCTTCAGGGCGGCCTGGAGAGGGCTGACGTTGCCCTGGCGCAGCGAGGCGCGCGCCGTGCGCAGGAACGGCGCGACGGATCTGAAGGCGGTGGACATTTTGGAGACGCTTTATTAAATAGTACAGGAAAATAAGAAGAAGGAAGGGAGAGGAGATGGATAGTGGGATGCTCGTCGTCGACAACGGCGCGGGTTGGACGGGGGTGGGAGGAGGAGTGGGATATAGAGTTGAGGTATCGTCTGATGGGAGGCCGGAGTCCTCGAAATTTTTTGCTGCCGGGAGTTTCCTTTTCGTCCAAGGGGAGGAGCTCTGCTGGAGCTTTCACGTCATTGGCGGACAGCGGTGCCGTTGTTGCTGGCCGCCCCACACAGTGAGCCATTCACGCAAGTTTGTGTTGGCTCCCTTGGCTGCTCCAGTAATTGGCGAGCGCTGAGTGGTCAATTTCTGACGTTGGTGTTGATGCCTCACTCACATCGGCGATGTTGAGCTGGGGTTGTTCTTACTGAGATCAAGGCTGGTTCCCAAGACTTTCACCGTAGCTAAATGTTTGAATTGGACGCAATGTATGAGGCTCTCACGATATGAAGCTGCATTCAACTCAACTCTGGACACAGACAGCGCAACTTGATGTAATTCAAGTTTGGGCAGACTTTGGCTCTCATCGACGTCATGCAGTTGAGGCTCCGTATTGCGGCATCCACCTCATCACCCAAGTAGACTACGATCGTGAGAACAGGACAGTCATAAACACGCTCAAATTCATTTTCGCTGTCCTCAGCCAAGAACACCTACTCATCACCATCGTCAGACCCAGACCCAGACCCAGCGTCCTCTCCGTCCGCGCCTCCCCCCTGCTTCGCCGCCTTCTCCTTGGCGCGCTTCCTCAGCTTCTTGATCCGATTCAGCCGCTTCTTCTTCTCCTTGAGCGCCTCCTCCTTGCTCATCTTGGCCTTCTCCTCCTCCTCGGCCTTCTTCTTCTTCTCGCGCTCCCTCATCCTTAGCGCGATCCGCTTCCTCTTCCCGGGCCGCTTCCTCTTCCCCTTCTCCTCCTCGTCATCCGCCGCAGCGCCCTTCCCGTCCGCTTTTCCCGTCGCCGTCGTAATAGTCGTCACGCGCCACGGCTGCTCCATCCCCCACCACCTCTGCTTCGCCCGCGCAAGCACCTCCTCCCCGTCCACCGCCGACTCGGCAAACTCCCTATTGGCCGCCGCCGACTCCTCGGCGATGTAGTACGCCATCGGCCGCCGGCGCAGCATGTCCCCCTCCTTGGCGAGCGCGAGCTCATCCTCGTCGACGAGCGCGATCTTCGTCACCGGCGCCGAGGAAAACAGCCGGAACTCGAACTCCTCCGGCTCGTCGTCGGCCTTGTCCTTCATCTCCTGGTCGTCGTCGCCCTCGGCCTGCGAATTCTCCTCATCGTCGTCATCCCCGGATTTCGGTTTCGGCGCGGGCTTGGTGACCTTCTTCGGCGGCGTCGGTGCTGGTTGCTGCTCGATGCTGCCGAGGTCGAGCATGCCCGCCATCCGGGCGTGCAGCTTCGCGAGGAGCTCCGCGTCCTGCTTCTCATCGCGTACCGGTGCCTCGTCCTCCGAAGAGGAGTCGAGGTCTTCTCGACGGACTCTGTGATGGTTTGACCCCGTCAGCACATTCTTGGGAGGGGCGCTTTTAAAGACAGTCGGGCGGCGCGAACCTCTTTGCGTCGGGGAGCTCGAACATGGTAGCGAGTTGTGTTTGCGAAAACGACGGGAGATGCCGCGCCTCAAATTAGCTCAGCTGGCCTCGTGACTCCAAAAAGGGTATCTGTAATCTGCGCGCCGTATTTCGATCGCCAGGCCCGCTCGAGCTCTCGGTAGGTCGCGATAACGAGGCGTTCGTCGAATAAGTCCAGTGCTAGGTGCGGCTCGCAGCGGGAGGGCCGACCGCCAATTGGACTTTGAATTGAGATTTTCGCACGCCAAGGGACGTACCCGGGGACATGTCTACCTGAACAGAGGGGGAAATGTGGGGAGCTCTCTCCATCTGATTATCTTATCGCGGCGAGCCACCTGAGCGGCTGAGCCTCCACCAGCCTCATGAACACCTCACCTGAAGATGCCGAGGCACCGTCGGGAGGTGGGAGCGACAATCAAAAAGGTAAATTAGCCCAGGTGAATGAAGCAAATTACGGAATACCTCGAACGGAAGTGAACTGCAGCTGTCTACGGCCGTAGTCCCCCTCCGGAACGTCCAGACAAACGGTACCCGAACGTTCGGGACCGGCAGACCAAAACGCCGCTGCACTGCAACCCCCCCATTCCGCTCGTACGTACGTAGTGTACGCCCGACGACGATCTTACTCACGTTCCTCTCATATGTACTCGACCTCCCTCGTCCTGCACGATTCTATTAATACGATCCCCCTCTCGCAGCCAACAAACCATCAGCATCAAGCGCAAGGGGAGTGTTATGTAGTACCTTATGTGCTGTGACAGAAGGAAGAGGCGGGGGGCAGGATGCGGGGCCGGGAGCGCGTATGGTTCGTCAAAAACCGCAAAGTCCCAAAAACGTGGGACGTTCTGTTGGTGGCTCCCCCTGGTGTTTGCTGTTGTCTTTCCCACCCCTCTCCATCATTCCCCCTGGGCCCAGATATGTGGGTGGGTTGGAAGGTGACAGCTGACGGATCATCCAAATCTTCACCACCGGGTCCCTATCCAGTCCCTCGGGACCGAAACAAATCTCTTGGTAATGTTATGAAAAAGAATGCGCGCACCAACGCGACGGAGGGGGTGGAGGAGGAATACTACCTACCACGCAGACGGTAGACCAACCAAGTACCCTTGCAGAAACTCCCAGCTCAGCTCAGCTCAGCAGGCGTTGGAAAGCAGACGAGGCCCAGAAAGGCCCGAAGCGGGCATCCTCGTGCCCTCATCTCGAGCTCGTGGGTGACCAGCGTACGCGTCCAGCTGTCAATGTCACCTTCAACTCCTCCGTCCCATCCACCATCTCCGCCAGCCCCCAACCAAGACCTTCAACAGGAAAGGTCTGCGGTGTCAAGCAAGGCAAACCGGAGCCATCGCCGTCTTCGGGCAACAGTCCAAGGATCCTAACAAAAGGCCAAGCGGTGGGGGGAGAGAAAGCGAGCCTCCAACCCTTCCAATGCACGATACGTCTGCTAGCTTAGGTACATGTAGTGTAGCTGCCAGGACGGATCTCCGTTGCATCAAGCAAGCCACGCTTCTCGTCCCGCCCCGAAACGGCGCCAAAAAAAGAAAAGGAAAGCAACTGCCCACACGCACACAAGTACCCAACCCACCACACGTGCCAGCACCACACTAGCCGCGCCCGAACTATTGGAGAGTGTAACGTAGGTCTCGTGGGGCGGAAGGAAGGGAGGGGGAGAGGGAGCACAGAAGACACCGAACGTGTTCGTGATGTGCAGCGCACGTATGTGAAGATACCACCTCGGGTACGTGCGCGCTTATGTTTGTCCAAGCGGTGCGCGGAAAACGGAAAACCCATCGAGAATTTAATATTATGACGCTCGCTCGCTCAGGTGGTTCAAGGGAAGGACTAAACTACTCTCAAAACGGACGAAACGGTCAGACAGGAAGGAAGCACCACCACACCACCACCAACCCGTAAAAAAGAGAGCAAGTACCCCCCATATTCCGTGTTTGTGTAAGGTACCAACAGCAAAAACAAAAAAAGACCACGATGCGGATGAACTAATAAATACGCCCGCCCTTCCACCCCGTATCCATCCCGTCTCCCCTCCTCGCACGACATTTCGTCCAACAATCATCGTCTCCCTATTGTTCCTTCCCCCCCGTCTAAATACGAGGTTCAGCTTGTCCCCATCAGGCTACGGTGGACGGTGAGGCGGCGAGCGCCATGTGGGTTTGCGGCGCCCGGGAAAACGAGATGGGGACCTATGGAATAGGACGGCATGGCATGGGATGAGATGCTGATTTATTCGCTAGCTGGCCGTTTTCCTCCTTCTTTCTAACATCCCTTTCTTCAATCCAACCATGTCCTCCCATCCCCTCTCGCCTTCTCCCATCGTCATATCCCTCTCTCATCACCTCCCCTCTAACAAGTCCAGACCAGAAAGCAAAAGAGCCTCATCCCATTTCCGAGTTTCGCGCACACATCCACACAATATGTGTCGCGCACCTTTTTGGTGCGGACCGTTGAACCAGAATACAAGACAGATAGCCAACCCAGCCCACCAACCACCACACTCAACAGCAAGCCCAACAAACAAGAACCAACGACGGACGGCTCCGCCCTCCCGAGACCCCCTCCCGCTCACCGCCGAGTCGCCACCTCTTCAGAGTTACCAACTGGCTGGGCCCGGCCCCGTCCCGAAAGAAATCAGCCGAACTCTAGCCCCATCCCTTGCGCTCGGGTGGCGTAACTCTACCGCAGCCACAGGATGCGGCTCTTCGCCAAGAGCCGCCTCAAATCAGACGTCGTCCCATCCCAAAGGCTAACCTCACTTCACCCCTTGCTTCTGACTTTTTCCCCTTCTCTTCTCTCACTTCTCTTTCTTTCACATGCACACACTCCATCAAGACTTCCTCTCAACACATGACCACCGTCGTTGGCGCGCTTCTGGGCCTGAGTATGCTGTCAAAGACCAAAATGCCTCTCATTGCCATCCTTCGCCTGATACCCGGCGATCAACGTACCCAAAAAGAAACAAAAGGAAATAAGTACCATACACATCGTTATATAAACCCGCCCCTCCCAATGTCGCAGCGCGGCCCGGAGCCGGTGTGATGGTAGCGTCCGGCCAGAGCATCCGACGTCAAATGCTATATATCCTCCGTGTGGTATCGAAATGCCCACCCCGCCAGACAATGCCCGTCTCTTGACGCCGACCTCGACCATCTCGTTACTGCGCCTACCCAGATTATGCTCGGGCCCGGTCTGTCGTGAAACATAAAAGAAAAACCTGTGCCGACGCCGAGCCGGGCCGGGCAAGAGGCACCCCGTCCTAGTCTTTGTACTGGACTCGCCGACGCTGCATGAGCGACTCGGGCCTCCCCGGCCCTGGCTGGGACGTGGTGTGAGAAACGAAACTGCTCGCCGACGCCAAGACTCAAAATTCATATTCGAACCGCAAATCGCTCTCTCCCCGGGCCTCGAATGGAAGGAATAGTGGTACACAGCTGGGGCCGTCGTGTAGGGATAGAACGCAGCCTCGGCCCAAGGGCGTGTTCCTGACGCAACCCTCACGGCTCGGCCCGAGCCTATTATTGCTCTTCGAGCGTGGGAAGCTAATGGCGTAATCCAGCCGCCAACGGTTGTTCGCGCAGCTAATTAGCGTTCCAGGAGTAGTGGCTCATGCCATCGAAAGAGCCGCGGTGGGCGCCGCTGTATCCCGCAGCAGGCGGGGCAGGGCCGCCCTGCTCCTGCTTCGGCGTAGGCGCTGCGCTCCCGCCGGCGTATTGCTCGGGGAAGCCGGCGTACGGTCTACCCTCGCCGCTGGTGTATGCTACTGTCGACGCGGGCTCGCCGGCCGACGTTGTCCAGGAGCTCGAGGGCGGATAGTAGTCGCGAGGGGGCGCCGCGTGCGACGCGGCAGGCTCCTGCTTGTAGCCCGACGACATGTCGCCGGGGTTGCTTCCTACCCCGCCGTAAGAGGAGCCGTATCGGTACTCGGGGGAGGACTCGTTGTTGGCAAGGGATCCGGTGCTGTGAATCGAGGGGTGGCTGGCGTGCCTCGGGCTCTTGGTCGGCCTCGGGTTATCAACGTATCTTGGCACGTTCAGCGCATTGTCCGAGCTTGCCACTGCCGTCGCCGGCACGGAGAGGGGCGGTGGAGCTGTGGTGCTCTGTACATACGCGTACTGTGTCCTGATAGGAGGCTGTTGCTGGTCGTGAGAAACCAGCGACAACTGGACGGAAGGCATAGATGTTTGCAGGGGCATGTCTTGTGGCTCCGTGCTGAAGCTCGTTCCGCCGGACAGCGGGACCTTGTGGTAAGGTTCCCCGCCCATGGTCGTTGCCGGGTAGCTGCCCGAGCCTGCTGGCGGAAGCTGAGACATGGGCACCGGGTTCGTAGAACTCCAGGTAGGATACGAGCTGGCAAGGGTCAAGTCAGTCTTCTCTTTCGTTTTCGGTCGTGCCAAAGCATCTCCAACTCGATCGAGTGATCGAATCGGCGAACAAAGCAAACGGGGAGGGAGCAAAAGCTTGCTTACTTGGATCTCATGGCTCCTCCCATGGGCGCTCCCGGCATCTTGGGGCCTCCTGCGTTGAAAGTGAATGCGGAGCGAGGCATCTGCATATCCAGGCCCCTCGCCTTGGCGTCCTGCGGCTTGACTGCCAACGGACCTGCCACGATGCCCAGTCCTGTCTCTACCAAAGCCTGTCCCCTCGAGCCGGCGCTCGAGCCCAGCAGGGGAATCTCTTTCCTGGCCTGGAAGTTGCGGGGGCTGCGGCCGCGCACGACGATGGGAGCAGTCGTCGCCTCGGTGAGCACGACCTTGCTGCCGTTAGCCAAGGTACCGACGACCTTGAGGTGGAGCACGAAGTGCTGCTGGAGTTCCTTCCGTCTGCCGTTGTTTGCGGTGGCGCTTGATTAAAAGTCAGTCGAGGTCGCATTTCCTCTTGCAAGTGCGGTCGAAACTCACATTCTGAACTGCAGACGACGCCAGCCGATGGGGTAGACGGCGTACTCGCCCTCGGCCTCTGTGCCGTCCTCCTGAAAGGGGATCAGCGGGAGCGAGGCCGGCTCCTGGTCCGGGGTCTGGGTGATCTCGGGGGAGTTGGGCGGGGGCGTCTTCCAGGGGATGACGATGAGGCGGACAGGGTGGCCGTCGACCGATTCGATGGCCGAGATGGTCACTTCGGTGGTGCTGACGGGGACAGTCTCGCCCGTCTCGTTGATGACGGAGAGTTGGCCCCGCGGGGTGATGAGGGAGCCGCTGATCTGAAAGAGGTTTCGTCGGTAGCAGGTCAGCTCGGGCTGGAGGACGCTGCCGTCGTTGGTGTTGGCGGGCATCTCGGAGAGGAAGAACATGCCGTGGAGCTGGGCGGACAGCTCCAGCTGCTGCATGCGGCCGTGCTGGTCGACAATGGTGTGCTTGTCCTGCACCCTCTTGAAGGAGAGCAGCTTGTGGTCGTGGTTGACCGTCAGCTTGGACCCGTCATCGCGCAGATCCTGAACAATCTCCTGGTAGGGAGGCTGCTCGGTCTGGGAGTACGGCCTCTTGAGGTTGGGGAAGCTGTGGTGGGAGGTCAAGCTGGGGTGGGCGGGGTGCCTTTCGTACGCATCCGACTCGTCCTGAGGGTAGCGACCGTAGGGATACGAGCCGTGGTCGACGCTGGGGTGGTGGCTTCTTGGGCGCCCGGCGTGTTGAGGGTTGGCGGAATGGCCTCCGAGGCCGGAATCCAGGCTGTTGTTGAATCGAGACGACATCTGGACGGGACTTCCATAGTTGGACCAAAGACTGGAATGCGCCGGCTCTTTCAACTCTGCCATGACGGGGTAGGTCACCGTGGTTGACATTAGAGCATGCCTTTCTGGAGCGCCGCAGTCCTGTCCCAGACCCAAGCGCTGCCTTCTCTTTTTGACGTGAAAGACGTGAGGTAGCAAGTATTCCTTGCCGGCGAGGGGGGTTCCAACAAGGCACACACGACGATGTACGTATGCTGCCTATTACCGTCCTGATCAAAGAGCGAACCGCGGACAATAGGGCGGGATGAGATGTTGGTCTTTTGTTGTTGTGTGATGAAGTCGAATAGCGAGCGAGATGCGAAGACTCGAGAAGATGCAGAAGATGCAGAGGGTGAAGTTGAGGTTCAACGGACGAAGGTCATGTTTAAGGTTGCAGGGAGAGATGTATACTTGTATATACGATGGGGGTGGATGGTGGATGGGTAGCAAGCAGGAGGACGGTAGATGTTGGAGGGGGGTGTCTGATGAAAATCTTCGGCACTGTCCTGTGGTGGATACGCTGTACTGGGATGGGGCAGGGCTGGGGGAGGCCAGCCAAGGTCGAGTCCGTGTTGAGTCGAGTCGATGCGAGTCGGGTCTACATAGTAACATAGCAACATGGTAAGTAGGTAGTCACGTACTATGTAGTAGTATACTGCTCCTGCCTATACTATACTGCAGTTGCAGTCTACATAGTACCCGACTACGAGTCGAGCGCGTTACTTACTGCCTGGTCAGGAAGTACCTCCTCAGGTGCCTACAGGCTACGGCACGGCAGGCGGGAGTCGATGTCTCGACGGGAAGTTCCCACGCTGGCACCTGCCGACCTTGTTGTATGTGCCTGCCTGCCTCTCTGCCTGTCTGCGTGCCCGCGCGCGCTTGCCCTGGACTGGACTTGCTTGGGGGTACATGTGTGTGCGTGTGTTGTGTAGGTAGGTAGACATCCCTACCTATGTGTGTGTGCAGTTGTGTCTCTTCTTCAGCGGCAGAGGTCAGTTACAAGGTCACTAGTACAACGTAACGGCGGGTTCTTGGTCGACGACGGTCAGTGCATGCAACCATACTGGGAAGGAGAAGGGGAGCAGCGGGCGATCTGGTGAGCGGAAGAACAAGCAAGGCACGCAATGGCTATGGAGCTACCACGATGGGGGTGGTACGCCAGGGTATGGATTTGTATGGATGCGGCCTGCAGAGCGGCGACCAGGTTTACCTAGGGAAATACCCTACCATAGCACTTAGAACGCGGCGCTATGGGGAAGGGGGCCGACGAGGGCGAGGGGCGGCACTGAAACCGTTTGATAAGAGCAAACGAGCACAGCTCTTTCTCTCTCGAGACTCGCGCTACTATTACTAGGTCCAGGTAGTTCTGTTGTTGCAGCAGCAGCCCCGAGTTATGAAATTGCATACATCAATCACATCACGACTGAGCAGAGAAAAAGACAGATGGAGTGGCTTCGAGACGCCTATTCCCTGGAAACCGTCCAGACGTTTGTATGTATGCACATGGTATTGTATGTACATACCAGCCCATCCACATAGCAGTGAACACCTAGACAACTTTCATAGTGAACGTTGCCATCATGAACAAGACACCACCACACGGGAGGAGTAACCCCAGTGGGCCACCCTGTCTCCTCTCTTTCACACACTCTCTCGCTTTCTCACGTCCTCCCCCCTTCTCTCCTTCTCTCTCTTTCTCTCTGCCTCTGGCACACACATACACACACACACACTCACAGAGAACGCCCCCGCTTCTGCCGGACAGCGCGAACGAGTCCCTTGCACAAACTGGCTTCGCTAGCAGCAAGAAAGACTTGGAAGAGAGTTGAAGGCAAGCCTTCAGGGTTGGCTGCCGCTACTTACCCTGGCGAGGAGGGTGGCATGTGCGGTAAGTAGCTCCGTCGAGATGGAGGGACGGAGAAGAACCTGGCATGGATCGTACGGAGGCACGGGGGTCCATCTCTCGAGGAGAAATCGCAGGCTGGAAAGGCCCCAAGGCCCCTTGTCCTGACCAATCACCGATCCCTGGCCGCCGGCCAGGGGTCTGGGAGGGGATACGCCGATGAGAAAGACTAGACAGAGAATCCTCCGACGGCTCTCGTAGGCCACTGGCCCGCTGTTTTTCTAGAAGACCGTTGGGCAGAGACGCCGATGAAGAGCAGGAAAGGGAAAGGCGTGTGGGTAAGGGGGGTGTGGGAGACGGTGAGGGGAGGAGGGGGGCAGAGAATCGGTTCACGAGATTGCTAGAGGCCAGGGGCCGAGCGAACTCGCTTGGGGCACACGCATCCATTTCGACCCATCCCTGTCCGGATATGGTGGAGTGAGCAGGCAATATTAACAGAGGGTTAATATAATAGACACAGGCGCCTGACTGAGGCTTTTGCTGGCTGGCGGGACAAGAAGAGGCGGTTACAATACATCTCTCTCCTCTCCTCTCTACGCTATCGTCGTCGTCGTCGGTCGTTATTCAATAACGGAGGGGTGGAAGGAGGGGCGTCGGAATGTAAAAGCTAGGTAGGTTGGCAACGGCACGATGCGGCGCGGCAGTTCGTTCAAGCATTTAGGCGTGGTGGCTGCGATCGCTGCGTTTCTTTTGTTCGGGCTCTGCCGTCAAAAGTGTCATGACTCTCTGATGGAGACCACGCGCGACGGCAAGCATATGCCGGTTGATGAGTCGCGCGAGAAACAGCATGCGCGATATAGAGATGGGGGGAAATGGAGAGAGAGAAAGGCCGGAGACGGAGAACACTTCCCGGGGGGTGGCCGGAAAGACGCAGAAACAGCCGGGCAGAGGTCAAAAGGGTCCGTCCTGGAGCATCCCGTCGTCTGCTGGGAAGGGAAGGTAATAGAGGCGGTCGGTGAAGAAGCCATGGTATCGAATGCGTCCCACGACTCGCGATGCCAGCGGTTGCATCTCTCAAGGCCTCACTGCGCATGATTAGACTCATATGGAGATCCGTTATGACTTACATACATGGGCGCTAGTGACTTTACGGGCCAGGCGCAATCTCCTGGCTGCTCCTCATCTTTCTCCTCCTCCTTCCCCCCTCGTGTCCGGCTGTTGCGCGGGTCGTGTGTTACCGGTATTGACAAGTTAGGGTTCAAGGTTGTGCGACTCTTGCAACTCAAGACCTCTGTTGATCCGTGCTCCGGGCGTGACAGCAAGAAATCAATACTACAGTGGCAAAGCAGCGCAATGCAAGGCTCAGGGAATAAGGAAGCACATTATTAGTGTAGGAAATAATAGCTGCCCTTGGGGGCGTGAGATGGGAGCGTGGAAAGAGAGAGGGCAAGAAAATAATAACAGAAAAAAAAAAAGGCGGCACAAATGCGGAGGCGGCCAGGCATAGGAGTTCCTCAAAGGGGAAGCTAACAGTCTGTGCCCGCACCCGGCCCAGGGGTCCGCAAAAAGCGCAGGGTAGGAGGGTCGGTCCTCATCATGGCAGTTGATGGGCCGGACTTTGTGATGGTCCACGGTCGACGGGTGCCACACCGGGGGAGGGAGGACGAGGAGCAGGAGAGAAAGGAGGGGAGAGAGATGTCACGAAAAGGTACGTACCCTCTCTGACGGCTTCGTCTTCCTCTTCGTCTTCCACTTCCACTTCCAATCCCTTCCCCTTCCAGCGCTCTGCCGCCGTTGAGGCGTGCAAGTCCTCGTTGCCATTGGCCTGCCCTTCCCAGTCCTGATCCCCGTCCCCGTGGTCCCGCCGCCCGTGCAGGTGCGCTACTTTGCACTACGGTGCGCGCAACCCACACGCCGTCGAGGTGCCGTCTCCGGAATCCCACGAACCAGTCGCATCGCATCTAGGGCATCGTGCTGGCGCGGCGCAGCCAAGACCAGCGAGCAAGGTACCTCTCCGCCGGCCTGCCTGCATGAAATGCCCCCAGGTACCTCTTGTCTTCTTCTTGTCATGGTGGCTGCTCGCGGGATATCCGACATTACTCCTGATGCTGTATCCTTCGTTGAAATCCGTCGTCTGCGTTCTCGCCTTTCCCTCCGGGCCTTCGTCTGGAAGGTGAGGGAACAATGGCCGTGCTTAGACACCGCAAGGCCCCCAACCAAGGAAAGGGGTTCCCGGGAAACACAAAAAAGAGGCAACCCGTCTCATCACACAAAACTGGAGAAACACGTAAGCTTGGCTTTCCTCTGGTCCGCCGTACCTCGAAGGACCTTACATGACGGTGCTGCGGATGGCCCTGCGCAGTTGAGGCACGGGAGGCGGACAAGACGGGACGAGGCGAGACGACACGCATGGCCTGAACAACAATTAAAAATACACTCTTATGAACGAGTCCCCGGGTGGTTATGCGTAGAGTACGTACTGTACCTATACCGTACAACTGCGCCATGCCCTACCTATGATAGCGGCGCGATCCAGTCAGCATTGTCCTGGCTGTTCTGACAGGAGAGCCGTCTCACGCACCTGGGCCCGGGGACCGGTAGCACTGGCTCCCGCAAGAGAAAAGCTCGAGTTCGACGCGCAGCGTAGCAGCAGAGGAGCAAAAAGAAGTGGCAGCAGACGCAAGACGACTCAAGGTACAGCTTCCCAGCTTCCTATTCGTAGGCGTCAGGACGGGTGTGCAAGGTACCTGAGCACAGCTCCATGTACCGACATGGATGCTAGGATGGGATGGGTAGGGGAGCTGTTGTGTGGTTGTGACGGACGACAGGCTACAACGACGGATGCCGGCGGTCTGCTTCGCTTCTGCTCAACTCGCCTTGTATTTGCTTTGCAGACACATCATCGACGGTGTGCCCTCAAGACGGCCCTCGGCCAGCGACCGGGCCCTGGCCTTCGTCCTGGCCCTGGTTCCGGTGCCGTCTTGACTCCCAAAGGCAGCGAGGTGAGCGCAGTTAGGGAACCGGACTAGCTAGAGGCCATACACTATGCAGACGGCCTTGGACGCTGGGGGCGAGGGGCGAAGGGGGCGAAGAGGGGGGGATCACGGCCGGGTGCATGCAGAGGATGCAGTAGCTGCAGGACGTTAGCTGCAGAAGCTTCGAGCCACGGCTGCAGCGGCGGCCGAATATGGCTGTTGAGAAGCGTCAGAGGACCTGGGTCTTGACGGAGCGGTGGGCACATGGGCCAAGCAACCGACCGACCGACTGCCCGCCGCTGGCCATCATCAGATGCACGTAGCACGCCTCGTCTGGCGTCCACCGGCAGGCGGATTAGCTACCTAGCTGGGTTGGCTGTGCTATGCCGAGGGATGGACAGGCCGGCCGATGCGATTACCTGCATGAGGTTGTCGATGCGGAAACGGAAGAGCTCGTCGCGCCGCCTCCCGAGATGCGATCGGAGCGTGGTCCGACCAGCTCGAGAAGACAACTCGGCGGTGGCGGCGGTGGGTAAAAGCGGACGGCTTACGTACTCTTAAGAGAAGTTGCTTCCCTGTTCGTACGTCGTGTCAATATCCGCTTGCATGAGAAATAGAGGGAAAGAAAAAAAAGTTGATGAAATATTGATTTACCTCATCCAATTGGCATGTTGGCTGGGCTCATAATTGAGGGTCTGCCAGGTTGTTTCCCCGTCGAATGCTTAGCGCTCGTTAATGAGGTACGGAGTGCCGATGGCAACTATCGATAACAAATTTCCCTGTTCCAAGGAATTCTCTATTAACAGTCGGAGTCGGGCCTTTGGACAAAGCAAGACAGCCTCACCTTGCAGCGCTTAAGCCAGCCGACAGGGAACAAGAGAAGAGCACAATAAGACCCTCGGGGATGTCGAGCCGGTCGTTTGTTCGCTTGCCCCGGACAACTCCATACGAATCGGATTCGGAACTGACTGACTGGACAACAACGGAGATACCTAGATATAGTAGTACGTATGAAGAAAGGCAGAAAGCGGAACACCTGAGCCAAGGCAAACTAAAGGTCTCGTCAAGGTCATGGTTTGTGGCCATGGTCATGGTCAAGGTAGGTCTGGCCAAGGGCAAGGCCTAAAGCATCGGGACGTGGCCGGAGCAGGACCAAGTCGGAAGGGGCAAGAGGGCGAGACAGATGCCGGCAAGTGCCACATGCCAACAGCCATCACACGCGCAGAAAAAGCAATTGCGATGCAAGTGCAGAGCAAAGCAGATGCAAGAGCAAAGGGCACGGGCAATCAATAAGAGCCGTGGACGTAGGCAAGAGCAAGCAAGAGGAAGACCTCGCAAGAAAAGCGCAGGAACGAGGCCTTCAGTGTTGCTGCCTCCGAGGATCGAGGGACTAACTGACCGATTTCACCTCATCCTCAACTGTTCCTTCCTGTGCTCAACCTTCCCGGTCGGCCCCTCCTACCTCTTGTTGCCGGGCCCGTTCCTGCTTGATCTTGTGATTCTTGTCAATGTCTCCTCGCACTTGCCTTCCCATGTTGACGTAGGTAGTATGCAGATGGCGAGAGTTTCGGGAGGTCGGGGAAAGGAACGGGGCAAAGGCTCAAGAAGCTCCCGGCGACTACAGGGGACCGGAGGAAGGCGCTCCCAAGTTTCCCATTGCAGGGCCTCCTCGTTGACGGCATTCCCCATCGTTGATTGATGCATCGCACACCTCCTCATCCACAATCGACGAGCCCCCGTCACATCAGCGCTACGATGCTACAGTTCACCGACCCTTACCCAGGACTAGTATTGCCTTAGGTACCAAGGCAAGTTGCTTCAGGCATAAGTGGAAGGCAGGGCAGCGCAGGGCTATCCGCCCAGGTGCTCTCCTCCAGGCATGGAAGGCGCCCGATGTAGGAGGTGCCTGTGAACTGGTACAGGGGCACCGCCATCACAACAGCAGGGCCTGGGTACCGGGCTCTGCCCGCTTCAGCGCGTACGCCAGCGGCCCCAGCGACTCCGTCCAGCGCTTCGCAGCCCATGTTCAGGGCCAGGTCCCCGTCGTTTAGTGGGCTTGCTGCGCGTAGGCCTTGCAGATGTCGCTGGAGAAATACAGTGCCCCTCACAGTACGTGCTCTCACCCTAGTCCGCACCGACTAATGGAAAACTCAAAATTGTGCCAGACAGGGACAGCCAGGCTTAGATGGCTCAGGAGCTGGGGTACTGATTCAATCCCGTCCCCCAAGTTAATCAATCAGCGTCGCTTTCTCCCCCCGTGATCCGGCTCCACCTCCCACTTTCTCCTACCTTCCTCCCACAATTCTGCCCGGGCCGGTACGTATCTGACACGGGACGCTGGAGCCAGAGGTCCAGAGACCTACCATAACGCTGAATAGAGGCCCAGAGGGAAAGCACGACTGATGGGGACCCAGTCAGTAGTACCTGCCAACCCAACCTCCACCCCACTGCCCCTCCGGGACTGCAGTTCACTCTCACGCTTCTTACCTTGGGTAGGTACCTTTTAGAGCCACGGACACCGAAGCACGCGCTCTTTCGCACTTGCACTTCGCATCAACGTAGTGTATCTCTCCGCTCCCAACCTGGCACACCAAATGGGTACCTAAGCATCCGCTTGCCCACTTGCACGTTTTTTTTTGACCGAGTTTCTCTTGGTGTTGATGGCCTGTCCACTTTAATCGCTGGACCTTCCAGTGTTACTCTTCCTGTCTTCCCACAATAGCGCAGCAATAGGTACCTAGGTACTCCTTCCTGCCGCTAGGAGGTGGGACCTCTGAGTACGTACCGAGCTTATCCGCACTACCTGTACCTGAGGTATTACCTTCCTACCTCGTGATCATGACCTTCCTTCCTAGCTTCTACTGCTGCTGGGCTCAGGTATCCAGGCAAGATATTCAAACTTCTCAACTGCTTGGCTCCCTGCAGCTGCAAGCATATCTACGGCAATTCAAGACGACTGCAGCTTGCAAAATGCCTACCTATCAACAGCAAGTGTCGTGGACCCGCGGCGCCTCTCCACATCTCTTCTCGACCATGCAGCTACCGCACCTTGCGCTCGATGCTGCGTAGATACCTGACCTCTCAGGATATCATCTCTCATCATCATCATTATTCTCATCTCCTTCTCCTGCTGCCGCTTCCCTCCTGCCCTCACCCCTTGTCTTTGATCAATCATCACTCGGTCGCTTGACCAACCCCCCCTCCCTTGACCCAGGTCCTTCGACATCATGACGAGGACGAGGACCCTGGACCGGTACACACACACACCCTCGTCAACCGACCCAGGCCGGGATGGAGGTCACCTCATCGCGGGCACATCACCGTCACCTTCTCCACGTCCCCCACAACGCCTCGTCCACCCTTGGCCGAGGGGGGAACGCCATTGTTTCCTTCTCAGGTACGCCTGCTCCTCTGTTTGGTCCGCCACGAAAACAAAGTTTATCGCGACTCTCGCCAGCGCCGTTGCATTCGGCTCCTTCTTCCTAGCTCCCTCGCGACTACCACTCCCACTACGAGTTCACGTCTATTCACACCACACATGGTGTTATCGCTTCTTCGGCGAAGGATTCAGAGGAAGCTTACTCACCTTGCCTTACCTCACCACGCCACACCTCGACTCGGATCCCATTGCTTCGCCTTGCTTTGCCGTCCGATGCTCACCAGTCTCGCCCTGCACTTCCTTGCCTTGCCTTGCCTTACACAACAAACCTTAAGGAAGCTCACATCCTAGCTTGCTCGCTTTGCCACGCCAACGCCTACACTTACAGTACTATGGTACACCGACAATCCCTCGTCCCATGTCTCTTCCTCCGGTTCCTTGATTCCGCCATTGTGCGGCTGCCGTCTCTTTCTTGGCTCAACTACCAGCCCGCTCCCATTCAACAAGCGATTTTCGACTTGGGTTCCCGGCACACGAACAATTTGACGGGACCCTCAAGCGCGCCTTACAGGTGATGATAGTACCTGACGGCAGGTGTCAGTCAGTGTGGGCACTGGTGGTCTGCGCGCTCTGCATCTGCACTGACAATCCAAAGCCGTTGAGCTACGCATGCAAGTGACAACGCTAACAGACGCACCACCAACAAGCTAGGAAACGGGAACCACGTCAACTCTAGACCGTCTTACGTCCACTGACGGTGCTAAGAAGGCCGTCTGCTGTCAATCGACGCCCCCGAGACGTGCCAGTTATCCCCGGTTCACAAACGTTCTGGCAGAAGCGGCACCGGATTTCGAGACGGCGATGGACCTCGGCCATCACTGACTGCGAGACGGCTAAATCGTGTTGTACAACCTCTTGCTAGAGTTGCAGTCGCCAACTGCGCCCCTCAACAACCGACGGGATTTTTCCAACGCCATGTCAAGAAACAGAAATATGCGCTCAATTACCTGCCTTGACCCGGCATGACACCGGTCCGAGAAGAAATATAGACAGCTCTCAATTTCCGCTACCGAATATGGAACCGAGCAGGCAATGACGACGGACACGTTCAAGTTGCCGCGCACCTCTATGGCCCGCCCCATCAAGATTCCGCTGCACTAAATGATTGTCGTACGAGTCCCCTCTGCTGGAGCCCGTCTTGACTGGCAGTCCCCGGCGGCGCGGCTACAAGGTCGATCACAGTTGCTCGTGTATAGTGTATACTACGCAGTACCGCCGCTACGGGAGCGTTTAGTGTAGAGGTACGCCACCGAACCTTGCGGCGTGAACCTACCCAAAATTACCGCTGCCAACCAACTACCCGCCAGCCCGCCCACCACCACCACCACCACCACCACCATGAGGACTTCCAGGGTTCAGAGGCTGAGTTCTATTCCATTTCGCCCCTCCCTCGTCTGGGTGCGCTGCCCCGAAATCATCGACCCCAACTGGAGCTCCTCCCAGACTTTCGCGGGCTTCACAATCTCATCCGCGCTCCACGGGCCTTGTTTGGAGCTGGTACGATTTTGCGCTATTCTTGACGCGCCTCACCGAAAGCGAGTCCCCGTCGTGGTCGCAGACCTCGTCACAGACCAACGTTCGCGGCGGAAGCATCCCTTGCTGGATGTAACAGTCCGGGGGGGCCAAGGGGGCTCGCGGCGAATTTTCTGTGAGATCGCGCGGGCACGGGGCTCGCCACGCCTCTTGTCGACGCCGATTCCTTGTACAGATGGGCTTGCCGCTTGCCTGTCCGACTGGCCCTAGTCCTTGTCGGCCCACGTAGGAGCCCCTAACGGGTCTCGCGGGCCCTGTCACGCCTTGGTCCTGCTTGTGCTCGATGCACTTGTGATTGGGCTTTCCCAGGGGCTTTTCTGCCTACTGCCGACCGTCGCCCAGGCTTCTCGTCATCTTTCCCACGGTGGAGCAGGCCGCTGGATGGGGAGCACGGCACTCGATGGGAGACCGTTTCAACCGTCCCCGATCAGTGGCTTATTTGGTGTTGGTCTGTGTTTCGAGATCGAAACACTCGACAGGGCTCTCAACTGGGCTGTGTAGGCATGGGAAACACGAACTTACATCAGATAGACAACCAGTCCGTCAGGAGCCATGGTCAACGGCTTGGTCGACGCCGACTTCTGAATCGCGCCCTGCAGTTAAGGGGCTGCTCAACCACGATCTGGGACGGCAAGCAATTCGTGAAGCCAAAGGCAGGCCAAGTGTCTGTTATTTTTACACATGGGGTCGATGTTTCTGGGAAACGACGGCTTGCAGCTCTTGTTTGTGGGCTGCAGACCGAGATTATCCCACTTCCCACCCATACCCATATGTGGTCGTCTATGGGGTATATGTGCCGGTTATTATACCCATCCATCTCTGCGAATGGGCCCCTCCCCCTAGAAGAGCAGCCTAAACTGCTTCCGCGAGGCACATCGACTCTATCACAACACCTGCAGAGAACTGCACTAGTCGACGGTTGAACAAAACGTGCTTTCATTACTCTTGGGTTTCACAACAGCAAATGGCATAACTCCCAGCAGGCAGGTCGCAACAACAGCCACGGAACCGTTAACGTCCTTCCCCCAGGCCTTGGGCCCTCTTGCGCCGAGTGTAGAAACATCTCGCAACGCCACGAGGCACAGGAGAGTCGGCTCCAGGCGATCGGACTCTCTCTATATCATGGATTTCGCATTGTAACCCAACGCATCAAGAACCCAAGGCCATGAATTCTCCGAGTTGGGTCGCTCCAACGGCATGGAGCCTGGAGACGACAACCAACAAGCCACGCCATGGGATGCTGTTGGATCGACAAAGCAAACTGAGGGCCACTGACCCAGGGGCGGGGAGGAAATGAGGGCGTCAAGGGGCATGGCTCTCACGCTCGCGCGGCAGTCGGCTCTTGGTGCCACTACTAGACGACGTACACGCCATGCCATCGAAGCGAGTTCCCACCCAAACAAGCAAGAAACAAATTCAGGGGACTCGGGGGCGAGGATGGAGACGGGACACGAGAATGGCGCAAGACTCCCTGATTTTGTTAGCCAAGCATCTCGTCGGTACCTTGTCATGGTCGCAAACCGTCTCTACCGAAAAGGGCCGCCCCCTGCTCTGGCCGCCCACATTTCTCCGGCCATGGACGAATTGATCTGGCCTCCACCAGAATCTAGGCTCTTTCGAGGCACGTTTCCGGCATAGCAGGCTGCTTTTGGACGACGATCCCCGTCCTCGCCAGGAGTCTGCTGCTCGATTGAGAAACGCATCCTTTCACTTTTCCCATTTCCCGAGATTCACGCCCTCGCAAGACCCGAAAAGAAGTTGCCGCTCTTTGCTTTGCCCATGGACCGCAGCGGTGCTGGGTAGGATTGGTCGACAAAAGCCAGGTCGGCTCGATTGCCCCTGGCGATGCGATGCCCTGCACACGCCCCCGTGCCCCCGAACTGCACAATCTTCAACCGATGGGCAGATGGGAGATGGTTGTCATTGTTGAGTCAGCACGGCCGCCACGGCCCTGGCGCTGATCTCCCCGGCAAGTGCCAGCGGCCCCTTGGCCGAGTTGACAACGCCGTTGACTCGCAGACGAGGCGTTGCAGGCGCACTGACGGGCGCAAGCCGCCGCACGTGTGGGCGTGTCGCCAAAGTTTAGTTCATCGTCAATCGTCTGTCAGGTTGTACATACCTACGTGCTTCTTGCTGTTCAAGGGACTGCTTGCCGAGGAGCTGCATGCAGCACCCGAGCTCCCCGTCCGCCCATGATTAGACGAACTCGACGGGCGCGAAAGGGACATCCCATGAGGGATGCGGCATGGCAAGCCCTGCCTCTGCGGCCCCATTGACGCGCCCAGCGCATCGTTCGCTCGCCGGACGATGGCCATCCTCGCGCTCACAAGCAGGAAGCGGTCGGCTACCGAACTGAAAAGCCGCGCGATCGAACCGAGGCGACGTAGGCGACGGGGCATCTGGATCACAATGGCACGAGCGATCTCGCGGAGCGCGTGCCGGGTCGCAGTCTAGAATTGGTGCCGATGCCCTTGAAGCGGCCTGAGCGCAGCAAGCACAGCAGCATAGCACTATGCAGTGCCAGCAGCCGATTGACCATGGACCATTTTTGCACATTAGCAATCCAAATCGGCCTCTCGTCCCGAAGGTCAACCGGGGGGTGTCGACGGCGGACAAATGATCAGTACGATCTTGATGATGCCCGGTGCGCAGTGCCCAGAGGAGCTCAAGGCCCGAACGACCTACATGAGACCCAGGGCTAGTAGTGTATATCCTCTGCAAAGGGCGAATGGCGCTTGGCCACTGGCCAGGCGACCGAACAACACTTTCCAGGGCCTAGCACTGGCGCGCTTGCTGCAGTGGTCGTGTGTTCAAGCGTTGATTTCGCGGTATCTGCCGGGGAGGGTTCAACCCTGCCAGAGTCCAGACCGCCCGGGGTCGCCCAAGGATGACCTCATATGTCCATGGAGGGTTCTACTGGCTGCCGGTTAGGAGACGGCACGAGAAGCGTTCCGTTGCTGCTCGTGGCGTACTATGTAGGGCGATGTGGCGGCTGTCTACGAGGTCCCATCAC
This sequence comes from Colletotrichum plurivorum, assembly GCA_014235945.1. Lineage (NCBI taxonomy): Eukaryota > Fungi > Ascomycota > Sordariomycetes > Glomerellales > Glomerellaceae > Colletotrichum > Colletotrichum plurivorum. The sequence goes on from WIGO01000033.1 coordinate 100,667, forward strand.
GAGTTGAAGATATGGCTTTCTCGCAGGTTTGACACGGGACGGATTACTGTGGAGTCGAGGTGGTGGGTTTGCAGTTGCGGAAAATGACGACCACCGATGCTGCAGTATCACCCGAGATTACCTGAACTCGCACAACAGAGCCGGGACCGCGAAAAGGAAATCTCGGCCGAAGACAGTCGCAATATGTTTCGTTTCCGTACCGAGGACAGATGCAATTTTCAACCGCTGTCGATGGATGTGTGGCGATGCAGCCCTACATGGGATCTTTTTTTTTCTGGGGAACCAACCCACCCCCTTTCTCGAGGCGGCTCGTGTCAAGGACAAGACTCAAGCCGCTGGATAATGGATTCTATCAAACGCGGGCTGTGCTGTTGTTCGAATGGGAGATCTCGGGCTCCGCTTGAGTATTATCAATCTCCGTGTTTCTCGCCAAAAAAGGGGATCCGAGACAATATCGATGCGATACCCATGAGCAGGACCCTCTGTATGTTTCCGAGCTGGCGTCAATGCGCCGACGAGCCAGCCTCGAGTTGGGTACGGATATTGGCCGGTGGAGCGCTCTTTGGAAAACCTCGCCGACATTGTCGTCGGCAGATGCGTCCTCCCGCTCTGACACCCAGGGAAACAAACAACTACTGCTACCACGGCAAGTCCCTTTCATTCTTCCGTGCCCAGGTAGGCCATACCGTGTCGAAGAATATGTACCCCGCAACGCGAACATGGCAAACCCACATTGCCCATCCACCGGATCCCTTCCCCTTTAACCCGCCAGCATCATCTCGTTTTTGTACGATTCCGAGATGAGGGTATTTTCGCGAGAGAGCTCTAGGGAGATTTTGTTTCTCAAGCATCCCCGGCAGCTGCTTGTTTCTTCGTGCTTTTCGACACCCCAGTCCCCTGTTTCTCGTCCCTCGTTCCCCGTCAGAAGCTAGGAGCCAGGAACAGTCTGCAGACGGGGGCAGCTTGGCCGGCACCGCGATCCCCCTCTTCCGTCGAGGACCTCGATTTTAGCCTGGAAGGGCCGAATTCGATACCTGGCATTTTTCCGACCAATGCCCTCGGCCAATTGGCACCTCGGACCACACTCAACCTGCATACTATGTGCGGCGTAGCTCCATGGAGGGACGGAGGCACGCACAAGAAGCTATGCAGCATGCTTGCTACATACACTACATACATACTACCATGCACGGAGTAGTAGTACGCCATGTCTTTGCTCTCTACCTAGGCCTCTAGGCAGGGCTCCAGCAGAAAACAAGGTGCGGCTGCTTCTGATCGTGGCGTTCTTAGCGCATGCCCATCCCCACTTGAGCGGTTCCTACGCTGCCCTACCGACTTGCCTCCTCCGACTTGGGAGGTGAAGCTAACGGTCGACGGTCAACGGGCAACGGGCAACGGGCAACGGGCAACGGGCAACGGGCAACGGGCAACAGTCGAGCGATGTTCAAGGAACAGGCATCCAGCGAGGTCATTTACACTAGTCTGGCCTGGGGCCTATCGCGGTCCGCAGGCCTCGTCTACCTGCGCGCTGCAGCGGCTTCAGGACTCGCAACCGACATTTGGCGATGGTCTACGGGGGGTGGTCCGGTCCTCTTGGGCTGCCCAGCCTACGCTTATACTCGAGGGGAAATGGGATCCAGTGGTGATGCTGCAATGGCATCGACGCGGAGGCTTTGGAAATCTCGCCCAGCGTGGAGCTCAACCCGTTTGAAACCTCTCCCGGCCTCATGTCGACTCGTCCGACAGCTCTCATGAGTACGGGACTAATCCGCAGGAGGCAGTTGTGTCTGATCCCGTGGCAGACCGCCGTGGATAGCCTGGCTTGCGTCGCGACCGCGGCCATCGCCCGCCGCCACTTCGGGCCCCGGAACTCCACGCGGAAGAGGATTCACCGGCACAGAGCTGTCTTGTTCCTGGCTCGTCCGGCCTGCTTCTGCCACTAAATCACGCCCAGTGCTACTTTCGAGTCCCCTTATTCACCAGAGCGCCCTGCGTGCTACGTTCCGCAGGCACGCACCTAGCTAACGTTGCAGAATTCGCGGCCGCAAATGCACGACGTCGTCTCGTAAAGGGCTAGCACGGAACAGGCACAGAGCGCTCGCTCTTCGTCACGGGATCACTGGGATGGGGGCGTTGGAAGGCCCAGCCCAGCCCAGCCCCCGTACGGCAATATCTTAGGACTCCATCGATATACGGAGAGACAGCTAGACGAGACCTAGATACCACCAGCTTGCGGCGGACAGTAAGCCGGGCGGGTGCCATGGAAAGTGGCAGACGGGCCGCCGGCAGGGTCACAAAGTTGCCTCCTCGTTGTGCCAGGGACTGACGACGAACGGGTCAGTGATGCCGCCTGGTTGCGTCGACACAATCGTCCATCCGGGGCCGCCACCACCCTCGAGTCCCCCCCCCCCCCCCTGTGTCTATCAGTCCGTGGATTCCAAAGGACGTGCTCCTCCCCGCCTCGATCGCCATGTCCGCCCGCCTAGTCGACGTCGCCGCTTCTGCCCCTTGGACAGAAACCGATGCGATGACGACCGGACGGCGGGAGGGGCTGGCGCCCGCCGGAGGCTAAAGTCGCTCTTCGTACGATTATGATGATCGGGTCTCAACCTCTAAGGACAGGACGACTCGCGCGACTGTCTGAGCAAGGTGCTCTTGAAACCCTCTCCCCCTCCTCCGCTCTCCAGAGTCGTAATGCATCGCAAGATTCTTTCCGAGTCAAAAGTGGAGCTAGAGTAGCAAGGACAAGAAACCTTTTTTGCCCTCCCTCCTTGGCGACTGGCTGGCTGGCTGCAAGTCTGCAAGGACCGGTTAGAAGGGGTTCTATTCATGTTCGTTCCAGGCAAAATGCCCCCAGGAAGGCGGCGCCCGCGACGCCGTTGCTCACGTCTCGCGTGCGTGCGTGCCTTTTTTGCATATCATTCCCACGACGTTTTACGCAGCACACTCTCTTGGCTGCGCTCCACTTGTCTTCAGCAAAACGCCAGCGGAAAGTGTGAATCTGACGAGGTGCCTGTCGTGCTACCTACACTACGACGTGGGTTCCTTTCCCTCGTGGCCACTCGCATATAACTCACGGCACTTGGACCCCTCGCTTTCTCCACCGCGCTCCGTCGCCGCGGCGGTCGTCGTCGCGTTGTCCTGCTTGATCCCCATCCGGTCCAGACTTCCCCGAGTCCATGATCCATGAGAGCAGCCCCCGGCCGTCAGCCGGCTTGTCGAGGGCAAAGCCGGCACAAGGTTGAGACTAGGATTACGAAGGAAGATCGCCGCACAGGGTCGAAGAGCCCGGAGATCTCGGGGTGTCACAAACGATCATAGCAACGAAATAGCTTTCGAGTCTGATGCTGCTGCTGCTGCTACTGATAGTCTCTACTGCCACGATATATCCGCATCGAGCGTTACATAGGTAGTAGCGGCAGCGGGAAAGAGCCTTCGACGATACGACGGTCCAGGATAGTACACGATGACGGCGGCGGCGATGATGGACTGTAACTGCTACACGCCACCACAGCTCAATCCTCAGACACGCCTTCACGTAGTGTGGGATGGGCACGGGGGAGAAGGTGGGAGAGGGAGGGTGTGTCTTCGGGTTGCACACGCAACGACGATCAGAGCTTGATGGGCCGCACCGCTCTGTCTCCTACCTTCCCTCCCCGTCTCTCTCCACGTCCCTACGTACATCTCTCTCCCCTCCCCCCTAATCCACCGGACTGCAACCGTTCTGGTCTTCTTCCCTGCCTTGTGGTCCTTTTGGGCCTTGGATCTTGGGCCTTAAACTTGGACGGGGACGGGGACATTCGACTGCTATACCCCCCCTTTTCCCTTCTATTTGCCCAGGAGACAAGACCCCCTCCCTCCTATTTGCTTCTCACTTCCGCTCAACTTCTTACTCAATCACACACCCCACCATTGGCCCCTTTTTACTCTTCCATCCTGGAACGGTCACAGTGTACTGTATCGGACTGTATTAGTGCCGTCGTACTTTTTCGGATGTTTTCCTCTCGCACTCTGTCCTCTTCGGGGGGATTGCAAGAGCAGCTCAGGCCGGGGCCGGTGCTAAAGCCGGGCTGCCACGCTTCGAGGTGGCCCGCAGTCCAGCCCTTTGGCCTTGCCGTTTAGCCTTGGCTTCCCTAGCGCATGTCTGACTAGGGACACATCTTTCTATCTCTTCGCCTCGGTTCCCGAGGGTGTGAGAGACATTTGGTGGTGTTTGCTTTCGTTTGTCGTAACTCCCCGGGCTCCTTCTCTCGGGCTTTGAAGTCGGAAATCATGTCCGTAGTCGACCTGGCAGTAAGTAGTCCGCCAGGCAGGCTTGATAGCGACGGCGACGGGGGGGTTGTTGTTAATCTTGTCCTCGCTTCGCCCATGTACCGGCCGCCGCTCCCTCCTGCCGCGCGCGCGTCTTCGTCCGTCCTTCTGGGGCAAACGCCCCTTTTCGGGGGTAATTGGCATATAGACGGTATATAGACGGGGGATGGGGAGGGAGGGGGTGGTGTTGACTGCTATAATGCCGTGGTAAACGCTCCCCCGGCGAGGTAGTAGCCGCCGCCTCTTAGCAGAAAAACCCCCTCCCCAGTCTTGGAGCCCGACTGCTGGGCTTTATAGGTTAGCCATGCGTGTTAAGAAGGGGAAACTCGTCTACCACCTCTTCCGGGAGATGATGAGAGTGGCGGAGAGGGTTATTAAGATGAAATATGTGGAAAGGGAAAGGAGCGGTCACGGGTGATCACCGAGGATTTCCAGGGGAGGGGAGGCGGATATTCGCGCAAGATGGGGTTTTTCTGAAGATTTGGATACTATGGAATAGACGTGACAGAAGGGTAAACGGTTCTTGTCAGTGATTGCTATGGACAGTTCCCCTGGATATATCCAACCGACGTCCGATGCGATGGAACCTGTGCGAGCCGTCCTGCTGTGCCCATCGCAACCCTCCTCCCGCCCGTCGAACTGCTCCCCCTTTCACTTACCTTAGTATTCCGGTGTTAATGGCGTCCTTTCCTAGGGTGTTGTTTCTATACGACCCGTCGTCTCTATTGCAAGGCGTCGTTTCCCGTGCTACCCGTCGTCTCCTTCGCAGGGTGTTGTTGCTCATGCTACCTGTCTTCTTCGGCTGACAAGGCCTTCTCGACGGGTGATTTCCGTCCAGCCACCATCTGTCTTTGTAATGTCTCCCTAACTGCGCTGGGGGTTTTTATGGACTGAATGCCGTCGTTGGATCCCGCGTGAAGGGGTACGGACGCAAGCGAGATGTGCGGTGCTACGGTTGCGGTCGATCAACGCCTTGCTTTTTCCTCTTGCTTAACAGATTATGAGATGGCTATTATTATTCATGTATATCGTCAGGGGCAGACGGGCGAGACGAGCAGCGAGAGACCGTCGATTGGGCTGGACGGATGTATACGTATTCCAGTGATTGTATCGACCTGGAAGAGGACGAACGTGGTCGCTCGCGTGGGGTTGTGTTGTCGGAAAAGGGGTGAGAAGCGATCACGACGACAGCAGATTCGACGGTTACTCGAACACTACACTTCTCCTTTGGAAAATTCTTCGGATGCTGTTCTCAATTATGCTCGCTCGTCAAAAATTCTACTCGTAATTCATATCCTCTCGCGTGGTATCAGTCTTCTCCCCCCTCGCCATACATCTTCCAGCTCTCTCAATGCTGAGGCCACTCCTCATCGCTGTCGTCCTCTTGATCGATCAGCGCCATCTGCACGAAGTGCCGTATCCAAGCCTCCTGGAGCGGATCGAGCTCGCCCTCGCCCTGCGGGCCTAGACCGAATTCTCCTCCCTCTGCCCCGGCTCGCTGTGCTTGATTCTGACGACGACCGCCGCCTCTATTCCCTCGGCCGCCGCGACCCCCTCGTGCAGGGTGGCCTCCTCGTCTAGGTGCTGGAGCCGGAGGTGCGGCCGGCGGAACGGGACCTTGACCGACACCTGCAGCGGCTCCTGCGCGACCGCCTCGCGGGGCTGGATCAGCGCCGATGCGTAGCACGAGTGGCCCTTCCCGAGCGACGCCGCCCGCAGGAGGACGCGGCCGCTGATCATCTTCGTTCGCGTCCACCTCCGAGTCCGTGTCGTCCGGCTCCTCAATCTCAGGCACGATGTCGATAATCTCCACGCCTTCATCCTCCGCCGCCGCCGCAGCGGGACGCATACCCCCAGCGAACCCAACATCCACATCATCTCCATCGCCGCCCTCGAGCTCCCACAGCCGCATGTAGCACGACGTGACCTTCCCGTTGGGCTGCTCGTTGAAGTGCGAGTACGGGTTGTGCGGGTCGAGCCAGGCGGAGCAGAGATAGCAAAAGTGCGAGGCGCAGCGGAAGCAGATCATGTGGTTGCAGCCGTGCGTCTTCTGCGCGGGGACGCCGCACGTCGGGCACGGCGTGGTGTGCAGGTTGATGTAGTCGATCGAGGCCTGCTCCTCGGCCGAGATCTCGCCCTTGTCGCGCTTCGGCGTGCAGCGGTAGAACTCGCCGTGCCACGACTGGTAGCACCGGCTGCAGAAGGCGAAGCCGCAGTCCTCGCAGATGGCCAGGAGGTCGCCGACGTCGAATGTCTTCTTCTTTTTCTTGGTGGTGGTTGCGGCGCCGCCTGCCTCGTCGTTGGCGTCTGCGTCGGTGTCTTCGTCCTCGTCGTCTTCGTCGGAGCTTTCTACGACCTCCAGCCCCTCCGGCTTCTTGTGCTTCTTCGACCTCGCTGCGCCGTTGCACCACGACCGCGGGCAGTAGATTGTGTTCTTGTCCGACTCGAGCTCGTTCTTGTACTTGAGAGTCACGAAGCGGGTCACCATCTCTTGTGTCAGGCCTATCTGCAGCAGTTCGCTGGGGCTGACGCCCGTCTTGGCCTTGCGCTTCTTGGTCTTGCCCGCGCGCTCTTTTGCGCAATTGGGCGCAAGGCAGCGGACGGTGGCCAGGTCGCCCTCGGTGATGGCATTGTTGTAGAATTCTTGCAAGCATTGGATGCAGAATATGTGCCCGCAGTCGAGCAGCTTGTGGCAGACCGAGCCCTTTTTCGGATCTGTCCAACGTCAGCAGAGTATTCTCGCGAGGTACCCGCGAGACCACCCACCTAAACAGACGCCGCACTCAAAGGTCTCCTTTGCGAACGCGGCGCGCGAGGCTTCAATGTCGTAGTCCAAAATGGCAATCTTGTGCAGGGGGTCGATCTCCAGCGCGCCGTCTCCGTCGACCATGCCAAATACGTCGTCGGCGGCCTGCTGTACGTGGTCGATGTACGTGAATGCGACCAGATCTCTGCCCATCTCCTCCCACAGCCGGGGTCCGTCATCCTCCAGCTTCTTCGCCACGTCCGCGGACAGCCATGGCGGCGACGTGCTTACGTTTACGCTGGGCGGCTTCTCCGAGGGGTAGCCCTGGGGCAGAGATATCCTGACGACGACGGCGGGCAGATGCGACAGCTCGTGGGAGTCGACGCGGGGCTCGGCGCCGGGGATCTGGTTGGCGGCGGGGACGTCGGCGTTGGAGGCGGCCGGGAAGGTGACGGTCACGGGTTTCGCGGGATGGACTGGGAGCTCAATGGAGAAGCGATAGGGGTTCTTTTCATCGGGTTCGATTTCGGGGAAGATGGCTAGGAGAGAGCTGAGCTCGTCGTGGCGCGGGTCGTCGCTGTCGGCGTCCATGGCTACAAACTGCTACCGGGCGAAGATGGCGTATATCATGCCTTTCTTCGTCGCGGGGAGACGTGATATTAGGATTTGGAGGAGCTTGTTTGGATGTCAGAGAGTCGGATTCAAGGTTGCGACGCTCTCTTCTCGGTCAGCAGCCGAGATATTTGAACGGCGGGAAACAAAAGTGGCGGAGCCGCGGGAAGCGGCGATAAGTTTGTTTGGAAAACAACAGAGACAGATAGTCGCGGAACCCGCGAGAAGAGCGACTGGCTATAAGAGGCCCATCTTCGAGCGAATAACAATGAAGTGTTCGAGAGAAAGTGTGTGAGATTCGGGACTTGCAAAGCAAAGTCCGATTCAGAAGAAACTGCGGGCTGGATTGTTAATTGGGGTGATGACTCTTTGCCGCTCACCATCGCGGGGCAAAGAAAAAAAACAATGGGGCTGTTGGTCCACGGTAAGCTGCATACGAGCGGAAGCCTCTGGCCGCTGTGACGACAGACTTGAGGGGTCCAGGCCAAGCCACAAGCATTCCTTCAGCGTGACAAAGGAACCAGTCCTAGTGACCACCACTCAGCATTGAAAAAAAAAAAAAAAAGAGAGGACGGGGACGGTCTTCGGGAATCGCGGGGCAAAGAAGCTCCCGATTGGCCCGAGCTCGAAAGTATGCAACCTGACGTATTATGCAAATATGGAGAAAACAGCGCAGCGGGAGCCACGCGCGCACCCACTGACAGCAGCAGCATTAGCAGCATTGGCAGCAAGCGCTGGCAGCACTAGCAGCAGACTGCTGTGCAGCGAGGCAGGGAAGCACTTTGACATTTTCCAGAGTGCTGTGCACCACGATCCGCGACGCTTGCTCTAACTCTACCCAGCCCCTGGGCCGACCGAGTCCTCTCAAAAATCCACTCCCTGCTCTTCCCCCTCGAGGCAAATGGAACAAAATTGAGGATTCTCCCATTCTCCGTTTCTCGAATACCCCAGACTCCTTCTAGAAGAAGAACAAAAGCCACCCAAAGAAAACGACACCAGCTCGGTTGCGGCCGGGAAACCCAGAGCACAAGAGCGAAAGCGGAACGTGAACGCCATGGACCAAGACACGAGACCACTCGCCTCCCTCTCCCTCACCCACGTCTACTACGTACGCCCAGATATGATCTCCCGAACAATTCACCAAACCCAATGCTGACCTTGCTTCTCTTCCCATAGGACCCCGACGACCCCCTCTCCTTCCTCTGCGCCTGGCTCGCCCTCCTCCCGCAGGCCCTCTGCATCGTCTACGCGACCCTGGTCTGGTCGACCCGCGAGGTCGAGATAGCCCTCATGTTCGCCGGCCAGCTGGGCTGCGAGGCCATCAACTTCGCCCTCAAGCGCCTCATAAAGGAGGAGCGGCCCCGCCGCATCCACGGCAAGGGCTACGGCATGCCCTCCTCCCACGCCCAGTTCGTCGCCTACTGGTCCGTCTTCCTGGTGCTCTTCCTGCTCGTCAGGCACCGGCCCTCGCCCGCACGCCGCCACCACCGGCCGTACTCCCTCGTCGAGCGCGTCGTCGTCAGCGGGGCTGCGCTCGTCATAGCCGCCGCCGTGGCCTGGAGCCGCGTCTACCTCGACTACCACACCGTGAAGCAGGTCCTCGTCGGGTGTCTGGCTGGCTCCGTGACCGCCGTGGGCTGGTTCGTCGTGACGGCTGTTGCTAGGGAGGTGGGCCTCTTGGCCTGGGGCCTGCAGACACCCGTTGCGCGGCTTTTCAGGTTCAGGGATCTGGTTGTGGAAGAGGACCCCTGCCAGGCGGGATGGGACAAGTGGGAAGAGAGGCGAGTGGAGGCTGAGAAGCAGAAGGAAAGATGAGCTAGGAGCAGCCTGGACTCACTTTTCATAGCACGTACACATCGCAATAGTAAATAAAGAAATACTTTCGAAGAAGCATCACCGCGGTTTCATCTCGAAACAGGCGAACACAAGACATCACACTCAAGATTAATGATGCCTTTGTTGAGCTCCTGTTCCATTGAGCTATCTCGTCTGGTTATACTACTAAAGCCACTGTTCGGCTTTCCCCTTCCATCCCCTCGCCAGTATCCATCGTGACTAATTCGTGTCATCATCCTCATCCATCCAAGAGCATATCATTTCACCCTCGTAAATCCTACACTCTTCGATGGAAGCCGCCCAGATCGTACACAGCGCACCCTGACGGCGCGCTGCTAAAGAGATAAAGAAACCAAACAATATGTAGACGTTATATGTCGTACAGGTATCTCCGCAAAAGAAACGCCATGAATGAAATAAAAATATAAGAAGGGAAGGGGTGGTTCCGCCATCAACTCCGTTCTGAGGCCGAAAGGTCGGATCAATCGCTTTTTGCCGTCCGTCGTGTAGACAAGTCTATTTTATTGCTTCCGAACACCAGGAAAATGCCAGTCGTGTACAATCGGTGCCGGGTTGCATCAGATCCAGTCACGCTTCTCGTGGAGACCGTCGCATTGGCAGTCCTGCTTGACGCACTTGGCAGGAGCCTTCTTGCGCTGCGCCGGGTTGTTGAAGCCAACACCCTGCGGGCTGGTGACTCTGGTCTTCTGAGGGCTCTCGGGTCTGTAGACGGCCGGGCTGAGTGTGAGCTGCTCCGGCTCCTGCTCCTTCAACTGAGACTGTCTAGGGACAGTAACCTTGGGCTGCATCGGAAGGTTCATCATCCGCAGGTCACGCTCCGAGCGGATGGGAGACGGCACCAGGGTGTCGTCCTCCTCCGAGTCAGAGCTGTCAGAGGAGCTCAAGTCGCTGACGACATCGACGTTGGCCAAGGGGCTGGGTCGCTTGGAGGGCTCGCCGTCTCGGTCATTGGGGCAGTCCAGCTGGTGCACGCTGCTGTTGTCCTGGAAGTACCGAGAGTTGAGAGGAGGCATGTCGTCGACATTCGACAGGCGGAGGCCAATCTGCACAGTCGCCGAAGACGCCAGGGAGGAGTCACGGCGGTGGCGGAAGCCCTGGGGGTGGATAGAAGGAGGGGGTCTGAGGAGGAAGATGTCGTCGTCATCTACCATCTTGGAGGCAGGAGAGTAGGTGGTGGCAGGGAGCAGAGTAATAGACTTGGTGCTAACGTTGTTGTCGGACGGAAACAAAGAGTAAGACCTCTTACGGGCATGGGCCTTGGGCGTCTGATAAGTCGAAACCTGAGCGGGCTCCGGCACCCGCACGGGAGAGGGGGCCGGCTTGGGGTAGACGGCGTTCGACCGCAGCGGGTTGGCATAGGTAGGCGATCCGGAGGGGCTCTCGATGCGTGCCTCCTCTTCTTTCTCGGGCACGAGGCTGTCGGTGCTGCCCATCCGCTGCCGAGACCGTGCCCGACCGACGGGGTTCATCATGTGGTTTCCGTAGTCATCGTCGCCATTAGGGGCCCAGACACGGATTCCGGCCTTGAGCTTAATACGCTCGGACTCCCACTTGTCGCGGGGCCCGATGGTTGACAAGGTGTTTGATCGCAGGAAGAGATGCAGGCCACCGGTCATTAGGCCAGATACGTTGGCAACAACGGAGGCGATCATGGAGAGGGTAAGGGCCTGGCCCGTAGCACCCCGTTGTTCGGTAAATGATAGGTTGTAGAAAAAGGGAATGAAAAGAGTCTAGCGTGTGTTAGCCTGGTCAACATGTGGTAAGCGTGGCATGGCGGCTTACGGTGGAGATGAAGGCTATCGCGAGGAAGTACACCATCCTCGAAGCAGCGACACGCTCGGCGTTCTCAATTCTGGCGTTGTTGTGCAACCTCCAGAAAATGACAGTCATAGAACCGAGCAGCATCACCGAGATTAGAGTGAGGAGTACGAAGCAGCCCTCCTTCCATCGCTGGACGAACCAGAAGAGCGAGGCGAAGCAGAAGTTCGGGGGTCGGACGAATAGAGTGACGAGGTAAGTAATGAGTAGGAAAGTGCCGACGATGGCGAGACAGATTGTGACATTCCACTTGCCGCGAGGCGGCAAGGGGTTCCTCCGCAGTGACCGAATGGCCACTTCGAGAGCGAATACTAGTTGAATATAAGGAACGATGAAGACCGCTGCGGATCGTTAGCATGCCGTTGGGAGACTTCAGTTGCGAGACGTACCTGGCAGCATCATCTGTGAAGTAATAGTGCAGCCAAGGGTCAAGAGGTGGTCGAGTCCAGTCGACTGAGCGACAGCGAAGACGATGCCCTGGACGACAATGCCGACGGAGAGCACGAGAGGGAACGACTCGGCGGGCCCGACGAAGCTGAAGCCGTGAGTCCTGGCGGTCTGTTAGTCCAGATCCTCCCCCGTTGACCGTCGACGAAGCCGTACCTGAACCCGAACTTGGGGTTGTTCCTCTTTGCCGATCCATAGCTGTCCCAGAGAATTCCAATTGCTGTGGCGAATGCCGCGATGACGTTGAAGACGGCGAGGATGATGGTCGAGGTTCGAATCGATTTCGCGGCTTGGAAGCGGAACTGGTTGATCAAGGCCGACGTCGAGTTGTTCTGAGCCCTGAAAGGCCCTCGTAAAGAATCGGTCCCGTCCGTCGTCGTTACACCGTCCCGCGTCCACAGATCACCACCGTGGGGATCTTGCAAGCCCCAGCTATCCATCTCGTCGATTGTTCACCTGGCAATGGTCGAAGAGATGAGTGCAGGCGTCGAGCCGCAGCGGTGCCAGATATTAAATCGCCGTCCGAACCATCTAATCCATAGACCTGTCGAGACGTCCTCGTTCGGAGAAAGGGTATCGGTGGGTGAGGGTGATAGAGAGCGAGGAGGAGAGAGAGCGTGAGAGAAGATGGAGATCAAGCGGATGGGATGGAGAAAATGGAAAAGAGTAGGGTGAAAAGACTGGATGGATGAGAAGAGTGCCGCTCTTGGACGAAGGAGGGCGGACCAGACGAAACAGACACTAGGCAGAGTCGGGACCTACGAATAGAAACAAGGAGCAAAAGGACCAGCCACTCAAGAGAAAGGAAAGGGACCGGCCTGGAGGGAGGAAAGACCACTTCCAGAAGTGAGAATGGACGAGGAACGGCCGCATGAAGAGGTCAAAAGGCGATCACAAATGGAGTGCTTGGGGAGAGGCGAGAGGGCCCGGTAGCCTGTGCCTGTAGGGGGCTAACAAGGGAGAGGCCTCGGGAAGGGCCCCCGCGCGGGCCAGATGAGGTCCGGCGGCCTAGCCAAACCGCTAAATGGGGCCCAAGTCCAACCTTGGGCAAGGGTAGCACGGCAGGCCTATGTGGGCGGCCTTCTGGGGGTGGGAGGAGCAGGGCTTGGAGGCGAGGCCATGCCAGGATGCGTTGGAAAAAGACGGGCCATCCATCCAGAGGCAGAGAGAGAGAGAAAAGGATTCTAGTGGCCGAGGGGCCGTCTTTCCGGCGAATGAGAAGCAATCTGCACCTCAGCAGCCCGACCGGCTCTTGACGTGCATGTTGGTGGTTAGAACACGACGTCAAGTGGGGGGACTGCGTACGGTACAGCTAGTGTACCACAGTACGACGTTATAGACTGGTCTTGGTCTTCGTCAGGAGGACTCAGGACAGGGCTGGGCGCGGGATACTGTCCATGGCCGTCACAAACCTAGCCAACACTCGCTTCGTGGAGACTCGATAGGTACTTGGCCACTCGTGCGTGCTTCTCAGACCCCATCCATTCCCCATGCATGCCCAGGCCCATGCCGTTGACGACACAACGTGGAGGTGCCTCGACAGCCTGAGAACCAGGGGGAGCAGGCGAGGGCCACCGATAGCATCAGCAGCAGCTAGCGATGCAGGAGTGGGCTTCGTCTGGTTGGTTGCCCGTCGCAATGATCCGGAAGAAGTGCTTGGTTGGGAAGAGACCCGACCACGACGCTGCCAACTCAGCGTAGGTAGGTACCTACCATGGTAGAGAGTAGGCAGGCAGCACACACAGAGAGAAAGAGAGGGCGAGCGAGGACTTGGTACTATGGTAGGTACAGCATTGAGTGGCGATGAGGTGAAGCAGTCATGTAACACGTCGAGGTTTCGTAGTGCCGCCCAAAATGCCTGAGCCCCTGGCTATGAGGTTGCGGGAAACAAGGTTTGACGTTGGACTTGAGCCCCAAATCTGGGGGCCACTAGGAGAAAACGTCGAGATGCTATCCCCGATCAGGTTTAGCTCAGTACAGTACGTACTCTCCATTGGGTAGATCAAACCGCCGCAGGGATCGAGGAAGGGGCGGCTGCTGGCGATGCCGAAACCTTTTTCGTTCCCCTCCACCTCCTTCTCCATTCTCTCTGCCTGCCTTCACCACACTGGTGCAGTGTTCCTGCCTCCAGACTCCAGTGTACCTGCAGCTGTTGCTCTGCGGCCCCCAATCTTGTTCCGATCTCGACCTCTTCATTCGTTCTGATATCAGCTCGGCGAACCTGGCCTGGTCTGGTGTGTGGTGTGGCTCCTGTGCCTGAAGAATCGGTGGGTGTGGTGCGGTGCATCGCATCGGACAGGAATCGCCTCATCGCTTCGGCGGAACACCTTCGGTCGTCCACCCGTTTTACGCAGTGCGTGCCGACACGACTCCCCTCCTTCTCACCTGCTTGACGGACAACCAAACAATCGACACATGCCCAGCTATTCCGTGGCGGCGCAGGCGAGCGCCGTGCCGCATCGAGTCAAGCACTGCAGCCTGCGAATTATGCCGCATTGCCCTCGTAAGGCGCACGGCGAAGGCGAAGTCGACCGCCCAGTCGGATAGACGAACAACCTCGGTGGGGCAGACTGGGGCCTCGTCAGTTCCCTCAAGCTAGCCCGCCAGTCTCCAGCAGGCCCTGTTCGCGGGATGTTTCTGCCAGTCGGAGACCGTGGACTGCAGCAGCTATCTTCGTCCTGCACGTGTCTCCCTCCCGTTGCCACGGGGCTCGGCATGTCAGGGCTGTCGCTGCTCGCCGCTTCCACCCTCGCAGTCTGCAGGTGCCCTCGGGCCAGCAAGAGAACATCGGACAGGATGCCACGCTTGTTTGCCAGCCTGTCCCGCCTCTCGAGGCCTCGTGTTGGACGAATCGAATCTCGTCATGGGTGATCGAGTTCGTCCGTTTCCACAGATTGTCGAGCGATGAGGCAGATGCTGTGTCAGCTGAGCTGAGATAGCCAGCGCAGGGGGGTTTCTGGCCGGCCTCCATGCCAAGGATCCGTCTTCTCTGGGACCCTGCTAACGTGCGATCAGACTCTTCCCGTCTCCACACTTACATCAGGCTAACCCTTCAACGGCTAGGGTGCGTTGCTTTGACGGCATCAAGCCCAGATCTGTCTGGCACGTCACGCCTGATAGGCCCGCACCAAATGTGACCGCGCTGCGACCTGCTACCTGCGACCTGTCAGATACGACGAGATATGGAGAGGATTGCACCTGGCGCGAACCGTCGAGAGCCAACGCACGAACATCGTCGCTTGACGGCGGGACTGACGGGCGATCACTAGCACACTTTTGCCACGAGACAGACGCCCTCGAGCCCTGCTCACGATTGCGCGTCCGTCACAATCCCGACGATCGCCGCATCCATAGCTGTCGCTTGCAAGCTCGCTACCCCTCTTACACGACTGACGAGATCTACGGAAGAGAAGAGAAAAAAAGGAGAACCCACTTCGCCCTACGACGACGAACAGTCGCCCACAGAACAGCGGATTCTTGGAGACAAGCTTAGGGATTAGTCAGTAGTGCGACACTATTCTTCCGAAGACAAGAGTGGCGCCAGCCCAGATCCGGTGCCATCGCGCGTCAAACACTGCAATCTATTTCCAACGTGTCAACCCTACGGATATTGAGGGCGCTGCTAGTCTGGGGCACTAGTCGTAACCTTCAACCGTAAGGTAAGCTTGGCTGCCTCGTCCCCACCGAGAGGGTGGGAAGTCCTCGCGGAGACCTCGCGGAGAGACCATGTGTCCGGTGGAAGATGGTCGCTCCGAGATGAGGGACTGCGCGGACTTGGGGCCGTCACTGCCTTGGAGCCCTCGAGTTCCCGCATCCTTGGGTTTCCCGCCCGTCCGGGGAGACCCACGCTCGTCGCTGATCTGGTCCTCGCCGTCGATCAAACGGACCTTCAGACCAACGTACATCAGGAGAAGACATCCCAACTTGCACACTTTTGGTTGACATCTTACGATGTCCAATTATAGCGGGCATAACCGACTCTCACCGCGCTCGCTTGTCACTTCGAGAACATACCAGATGCCCCAGCCGTTGGTTTTTGACATTGAATGCCGCTTCTTCCGGGGGGGGGATTTCGGGTATTGAAGAAAATTTTCTCACAGTATTCGAATGGCAGAGCCAATACCGCCACGAGGCCGCGAGGCCGCCTCAACAACGCCCGCCGGTAAGGCTGTAGCTACGTCAGCAATGGCGTCGAGGCTGTCCTCATTATACTACTGCCTGATGAAGGATCACCACCACGCGTCCTTGGCATTCTGCCACATTGCGCCTCTCCCACTAGCTGCGCGTGTCAGGCGGACGAGGCTTGAAGGAATACAGGCAGCAGCGGCCCTGTCATCCAAACTACACCGTCCTGGTTCCTTTGTTCCTTCGTCTCTTTCTACTTAATCTCCTAATCTCCGCGGCTCGGGGGTCGTCCAATCTCTTCTGACAGGTAATGTCCACAAACCCGTCTGAAATCAGTGCGATAGCCGTTGCAAAGGGCTATTCTGGTGTGGGCGTTTCATCTCAACAACCTCCCAGCCATCAACAGCTCCATGGGAGGTGGGAGGGGAGCATCTCGCAGCCAATGAATTCAATGCATCGTCTCGGCCGGCAATGAAGCCAAACGGCTCAAAGTCAGAAGAGCATGTCGTCACCCAGGAAGCAGCCGTTCTCATTGGAACTGCGAACCTAGCTTGGCTGACGATCGATGATGGAGGAGGGACAAGAGCCCATCGCCAGGATAAAATGTTTGCAATTCAGCGGTGTTTTTTCCGGTTGTTGGCCAAGATGTGCAGCGCTCTCATCCAGTCCATGCCTTTGACTCGGCTCTGTTGACATGCATCGTCCTTGGCAAATCGCTGGGCATGCAACACAGAAGTTAAGATGACATATTTGCCCCCGCGACGATACCTCTGGATGAAGGAATCGCGCCGACTGCGCGAACTCTGCGAAAGCGGATATTCTCCAGGCCGGGCGACGATCTTATTCCGGCGGGATGCCCAAATCAGGGTCCTTAGGGAACCCCATTATTTTCCACTCAGTTCGTGGAGCAGATAGAGTGCTGGTGGTCTTTGTTCGCGGACGCGATAACGAAAAAGGTTGCTGACTGACTCACGACTCCCGAGACGGTGATTCTTTCGGAGGGTTAGACGAGTGAGCATCGGGAGGCGCAACAGCCGCCCGTGGATGGTCGACGGCCCGAGGAAGACGGCACGGCTTCGAGTGGGAGCCTTCGGCATGGCTGTTGCCGCTGCCATGCGGGCAAACGTTGCCCTTCATGTGTAAGACATGGCAATGCCGAAAGATGCTGTAGATGTGCTTCTCGAACGAAGATGTGGACGGCATATTGAAGATGTTTTCTTTCCGAGGCCGTAAATGCCGAGCACGCGGAGGTGACTGACGAAAAGTGGCCGTCCAAAGACTCGGGAACTCGCGTTCTCTTCCGGGCACTACCCATTCTGTCCCTACCCTGATCTCCAGCATACCAACGGGAGCAGCGTCGATCAGATGAGTCGTCTAAACGGGGACTTAGGACCGGGGAAGTCTATTTACCGGACCACGTCGTCAACAATGGCTGACTTAATGTGGACGAGTCCGCACTGGCAGAGCCGTCCGCCGGCCTATAATCCGGCATTTATTACCATCGAAGACAATATCAACCAAAATGCACACTTCGGACGCAGTCACACATTGACTGCCGAAGACGCGTCGATACAATTATCGGCCTGGGCGTTGATGGCACTGCGGCAAGCTCGGCAGAAGACCGGCTCTGGCTCACTTATCTGTTCTCCTCAGGTTAAAGGGACTAATCCATTCTTCCGAGTCATGATGACTATGCTCTCGACACTGACTGCGTGTTTTCGTCCGATAACTAACGTGTTTATCTCAGTTGGCCAATGGCATGTCGTCACCTATACCATTTCACTTTGAGAGTTGATGAAATCACTCAACTCTAGACACGTCATTGCGCGGAAGACATTGTCAGTCTTGAGCATAAGCGACTCTGATTCGCCCACCTCCCGATTACGATTCCTTCGTAAACGACACAGAGTTGTGTTGTCTCCCCACCAACACTTGCCGGCGAGAAAGCTGCCGACGACTCGGCATCACTAAAGATATCCCGCCTTCGCATTGGAAAACGGGCACGTAGCCACGCCCCTGGCCTTGATAACCTCAACATCCACCGCCATCTCCTCCATCCCCTTCCCCCGCTGCGGCTCCGGTCCGATGGTCCTGAGGTCGTATCCCTTAGGGTAGTACCTATCCCCGCGCTCACCCGGCATCCTGGCCCCCAGCGCTCTCAGCAGCAGCGCGCCCGGCCCCCAGGTGGACCAGAACGTCGGCTTCATGTACCAAGGCTGCAGGACTTTCCGTTGGAAGTTGTACAGCTTCGTCTCCGGGTTCGGGGAGTCGTGGACAAGTTTGACTGCGGAACGGGACGGGCGCGGGAGGCAGAGGTGGCGGAGGAAGAGTTTCCTCGCGGTGCGGAGGATGGTGAAGATAGTTCGGAGAATCGGACCGGGGGCTTCGAGGCTATTTTGAGAAAGTTGTTAGTCAACTCAGCGTTGCATCAGAACCAAAGTAACGTACCCCAGACTCCTAGCCATAACATCGTTCATATCATCAGCCAACATCCCCCTCAACGTCCTCCCAACGAACCCCGGCAAGGAAGCCACAGCCGCGTCGACGTAGACCTTGACGTACTGCTCGCTCGGCCCCGAGGGTCTAGCGACCTCCTCCTCGTACCGCAGCGTCCAGTCCACCAGCTCATTCGCAAAGTGCAACCCATCTTTCCAGCCCTGTTGATGCGAGGGCAGGACGTCGTACGGGATGCGCAGGTCCTCGCCCAGGATCATGTGGAACACACCAGCCGCGCAGCGTTCGACGTCCGTGAGGACGCGCCACTCGTCCTTGGAGATTACCTCGAGGATGGAGACGAGGCTGTCGCCTAGGGTGTGCAGGAGGTCTGGGTCGGTGATTTTGCCCGCTCGGCGGTAGCGGTCGTGTCTGTAAAAAATTAGGATTTAGCGATGGGGTTTGAGAGAGGGAAAGGAAACGTACAGGTAGTTTGTCCTAGCCACCGCCATGGCGTACCGGTCAGAGTCTCTAGGTTTCGACTGCACCTCGCGCAGCAGGATCTCCGTGTCGACGGCCCGTCTTCCTGCGTTGCGGGTGTTGTTTTGGCCCGTGGCGGCGAAGAGCCTCGACATGGTCGGGATACCTCCGGCCTGGAAACATATTAGATAGACGTGGTGTCTCTTCATGACAGTTGCAACGCACCTTCAGGAGGGCAATCTGACGAGCTTTCGCCATGGCCCGCGGGAACTCGAGCTCCTGCAGCTGGTTCATGATGTCCTGCGCCTCCTTGACCGTCATGCTTGACAGAGGTCTCTTGCCGGTGGTGAAGGGGGCTTCGATGGCTGCTTTGCGGCGGTAGCGGAGGGCTCTGACGAGGAAGAGGTAGCCGGCTATGACAGCTGTGGTTATTGCCAGGACGTTTCTGTCCCAAAGCAGAGGGTCGGTGAACGAGAATATGGAGAACATGATGAGTTTGAGCGATGCTCTTTGGAGTCTGCTTTCAAAGTCATGATGATCATCGTTGTGCAAGCGACTTATATATCAATGCATACATCAAGCCTCAACAATATCTTCTCATTTTCTCAACAACCAGCCGTTTTCTCCTCGGCCCCCGCTGTTCGATTGTGGGCTCGCCGATTATTCTGACATTTGACAGACGTTCCGATAAACACGAAAAGAATTGCGCGCAGAAGAGGAAATTGGACCGAGGTCCGTTGGGTTGCCTGCAGGGAGCTTCGGTACTTTGTGGGGCTCACGCCGCTGCCGTCCGGGCCCCACACGGAGTAGTCCGGCGTGGCTGGCCCGGCCGTCGTCCGATCCGCCCGACGACATGCGAGAGCCTCGGGTGGAGGTGTGATGCACGCAGCGCGTGATTAGTTAGCAAGAACGAACATTCGTTGGAATCCAAAAATACCGATCAAGCGTGACTCAACATCGTACGCGGGCATCGCGGCCCGACTCTAAGACAAGAGGTTCCAGACGCCCGACGGAACCGGACGAGAGCCTTAGGACAAAAGCGGGCAGTAATGAATCGCCATTACACCTACGGATTCCCGTGGCTATTAGCCTGGCCTAATGCGGCGACGACCGCAGCAGCATCCGATAAGGAGGCGAGATGCGTCAATTCTTGATTACTACGGCCGGTCACCTTTTTCAAAAGCCCTCGAGTATTTAGGTCTCGGATCCTCGCGTCGTCATTCAAATGGTCTGCCAAGGACATTTAGGGAAGCCTCCACCCCTCCATAATGCACTTGCATTGGATGTTATCACCGTCGGGTCGAGCCAGCCGAAAATCCTTGTGGTGCTTACAGAGCAACGAAGACTTGAAGACCAGTGCGCCTAGCTGGTCAAGACGATGAACTCCACAACGCCCAACCCACCAACAGGCAATATGACCACCCACTCGCTCGACCCCCACGACAGCCGGCAGCCACTTGTCATCGGGATCTCGTCGGTTTTCATTGGGATCGTTACAACATTCATGGCCATTCGGGTCCTTGTCAGGGGTTACATCTTGAAGGGATGGGGACTCGACGACTATGCATACATATGGTCTTGCGTAAGTATTCAAGGTTGCGGTGCAGTCGTCCTGTAAATACTGACCAGAATCAGGTCGTCTGCATAGCACAGGCCTCGATAGTCTTAATCAGTAAGCACGAAAGTTGCAACTCTACTGATTTTTCCATTGGCTGATCTTCTCCATTAGACGCAACATATGGAGCCCTCGGTCTTCACTTCTATGACTCGACCCCTGAACAAAACAAGAGGAGTGTGAAGGCAAGACTCTTTCCCACAGCCACGAACGAGACGGCATCGAATAACGCCTCGAGCAGTACGTGACGGCCATGGTCATCCTCTACCAGTTCGCCTTCCTCTCGATCAAGGCGACCTTCTTCCTACAATACCGCAGGGCCTTCGCCCTCCCATCCATCCAGACCTTTTGCAACATCTTCCTCGCCATAAACCTGCTCATCCTGGTTGGCATGACCATCTCGGGCGGGATCGTGGTGGGCCGCTTCCTCGCGCCCGACGTCGGACCCGCCGACCAGCAGCGCTTCCTGCGCTGGACGTACGCCAACGCGGGCATCAACCTCACCACCGACATCATCATCTTCATCCTCCCGCTGACCCTGGTCTGGCGGCTGCGCCTCGCGATGATGCAAAAGATTGGCCTAATTGCCAGCTTCGCCGTTGGCATCCTGTAAGTCGACATGAACGACCCCTCCCACCGCCTTATGGCGGAAGTTCCCCCTCCCCACTGCATCGCTAACACCGACCAAAAAAAGCACCGGCGTGATATCCATCGTGCGCTTTGTCACCCTAGAGGACGTCATCCAGACCTCCGACTTCAACTACGTCGCCGTGCCCCTCGTGCTGCTCAGCCTGGCCGAGCCGACCTCAGCCATCGTCTGCGCCTGCGTGCCCATCCTGCGCCCGCTGCTCGCGCGCTGGGCCTGGCCTGGAAGCGCCGGCGGCCCCGGGACCGGCGGTTCGGTGCCCAGCGCGGGCGGCCATTCGGCCAAACGCCACATCGCGAAGCCCAGCGTGAGCACCCATCCGCCGACCCCACAGTCACCCACAACCCCGACGGTGCCGCAGTTGTACTCCTGCTTAGAGTGAACGCAAGGCGAGAGCGCCCTATGAGGTTCTCCTTGCGTTCGAGGGTCGAGTCTTTCCTTTGTCTATTATAGAGACTTGATATGCAGCGCGTGTATTGTAAGTTAAGGGAATGCAGTTAGAGGTGTCTAAGACCTAAAGACGATGACCTGTCTTTACTATATAATGATATCTCTGATAAATATAAATTTAATACAAGAAGCCCTACCTATGGACTTCGGGCCGTCCTCTTCTCCCCCGCGGCATGATGCGAACATCGTGGTACTTAGCATCGCAGGGAGTCGGGTGTCAGGTATCCATCTGGTCGAGTTCCTCAAACTGTTGAAGTCTACATACTGAAGATCGCAGCACCAGGACATACAGCGATGCACACACGCTCCCACATACCGGTAAAGCCCCGCCCCCTCCCCTCTCACACCCATCGTCAGGACAAGGATTCGAATCGATGCCACGCCTCAGAGTACCTACCCGAGTGCCGCGGAGAATATTTTAGTCCCGGGGAGGAGCCCACCTGCCAGATGGACCACCGAGACCAAACAAAACGGGCTAGCTCCTAGAAACGATCAGTCTGGACTGCCGAGGGAAAGACCCTGGTTTCCGCCCGGTGCTTCGTTAGTCACGAAGTGCCGGAAGACGGGGTTTCAGTGGCGCTCTTGTTCCATACGGTAGCATTGGGGTTTTGCGCACACCGAGGCGCGCAGCCGAGACCAATTGGCTACACGTTGTGTTGCGTGGCGTGAAGACGATCTCCGGGGTGTGTGGAGAGGCCGTTGGGTGTGCATGGGTTTCCTGAATGGGGAACTAAAGACGGCGCCAGAAGTGATGTGGGAGATTTGAGGCTCTCGGGATTTTCTCAGTCATGGGATGCTCGGGTGGGTGTTGTTTCCCTCGGAAGGTTTGCGACGCCCATCCGGCTCCGTTGTTTGAGGCCCACAGCCCGGCTCCACGAGGAATTACACTACGGAACTCGAAGACGTAATCGTAGTAAGGCTTCTTTCTAAGAGGAAACATCTGTTGTCGCCGAGTAGACTTGAGTAGAGCAACGGCGTAGTCCATCGAGGCACTCCTCCTCGGTAGTCCGCCGTCTATAGGCAACTCTGCCCCAGCACCTTTTCGCCGCAACAAAAACATGAAGCCGCTCAGAAGCAAGGTGCTTTCTCTGCTCAGAGCTGTAACGCACAGGTCCTTGGTCTGCTGGGTTCTTCTGATTGGCTTGCTTGGCTCAACTTCGTCCGCGGAATGCGCAGGCGATATAGTCCTCTTGGAGATCAACAATTGTCACATACGACCATACCCATTGGAAAACTCGGGATCCCGTCCGCTCTCCCATAGATAAGCCAATGAGGGCCGGATTAGTAGTTGGGTCGGTGACGACCAGCGAATACCTAGTGTTGTATGTTTTTGTCATTTTTTGCGCTGTGGTTTTGCTCTCAAATTGGCGGGTGACGGTTGCGCTGGCTTCTCTCACAGGGAAGATTGCGGCGGCGGGCTTAGCAGTGGGAGAGCATGATAATGACTATGTAATCATGCCAAATGGAGGCGTGACCCCACATCGGGGGTGCGGTTCGGCGACGGAGCCGCCTCTGTGACCCACTTTACGCGCCCGAAGGCCCGGAAGCCCGGAAGCCCGGAAGCCCGAGTAGCCGCCTGGCCGGGAGGCGTGTGTATAACGTGCAGAGAAGTGGGTGGTAGCAGATAATACTAATTCCAAGAACTAAAAAGTGAGGTCCCTGCCGCCTCTTACCTACCACCGTCGCTCCTTCCCTTCCACCTTCGCTTCTTCTGTTCCTCTCTCTCCGTCAACCTCTTCATTGCATGTTTGAAGTATGATCTGATTGGTATTTGAGATCTTTGATGGAATTCGTTGACGAATTGGAGCGGGAGGGCAGCTGCCTTTTATACGCACCTGACAGATGAGACAAGCCGAGTTCCACCATATCTGCTGCGTGATATTAGCGAGCCAGGTCCCAAAATAAGCACATTTTCGCTGGAAGTTGATGTTCTTGGTTGATCCATAAAAGCCTGTCGAAGGCAGATATCTGATTGGGTTTCAGCGCTGCAGACCGCATAACCTTCGTCTTCCGTCGAAGCTGCTCAGTTCCTGCTCCTCCCGGCCTTTCCTCTCCTTCACCCGCGACTCACATTTCAATCTTCTTCACGGCCCATGCCAAACGTGCGACGCAAATACGACCAGCACGGATCCCGTGCCTTAGCCAGTGGCCACGCAATCTTACGTCTCGTCTGCCGGTCCCGCGACGCATTCGCATCGAGCGGCCCACCAACGAGCTTCATCGGCCATTCGCCGCAGTAGACCCATTCCAGCGTCGGAATCACCTCGGCGTACTTCTCGGCTTGCTTGAACATTCTGTAGCGGTGTGCGTACTCCCAAATTTGATCTATCTCATACACGGTTTCGCTGTCAGGATCCTCAATCGGCTCGAGCTCGTTCATCCAGTTTCGCTTCTTGGCAAGCTTGTGGTCCTCCGGATCGGCGAGTTTGATCTCGTAGTAGTACTCCGGCTCTTCCAGGTTGAGTGGAACCGGGTACGTATCCCGGGATATGGCGAGTCTTTTCAATCGCTTGAGGCCTTTGAGAGACTCTCGAACGGCATCGTGGTCAATCAGTCATTGGCGACGCCAGCCAAGATTTACTCCTGCGGTCAAGCAGAGCTGCTCGAGGCTATCCAGAGACCCAATTGCGGCGAGTGCAGATTCGGACACCCGGGCGATGTGCGGCCGAGTTGATTCCTCCATGCCTGGCCCCTCCCATGTCAAAGATAGTGAGTTCAAATTGGCCCAATTACCGTTGGACAAACAGGGCAGGAGGTGATTGTCAATGAGGGCGTCTGTGCCCAGGTTCAGACACAATTTCTTGATGTGCTGGTGGCGATTGAGGAACTTCATCAACGGGCCAACAGTAGAGGGCCTCCCCGGAGTTTCCCTTAGAGAGGGAATAACCAAGGTGTCGAGGTCTCGAAGTGTCTCGCAAGACAAGAAGGACTCATCCCAGTTCCATGGTATGGAGAGATGGCGAAGCGATGGGCAGAGCATGACCCGCGAAGCAGTCGGGTCCATCGCGCAGAACGACAAGTTGAGAGTTCGTAGACTGCGGAGGTTGATATCTTGGCGTGACAATGATAGTCTCCCTTCAGTCTTGCCCCTCGGGAACATTCTGTGCACGATTAGTGTCTCAAGACTCTGCTCGCACCTCTTGACAAGCGCTGCGATGACATCGAAATCGCTTTGAGGCTTCCGTTTTGCGAGTGAATCTCCGTTGTCGGGTGCTTTGGCGGTGTCCACATCGCAATCTGTAATTGTGACCTCCTCAACCTTGTGTTGACTGTCTCGACAAAGGTCAAAATGGAGGTCCAAACACCGAACTTGTTGAAATGAATGTGCAGGAAGCTGATCTAGTATTCCTAGAAGTCCCTCGCTTACTGTGCCGTGAAATTTGATATGTTGAACGGAAGATCCAGCGAGAGTCGTAAATAAATAGGGACTCTGGCACAGTCTGTCGAGCCAGGAAATGGCCTCCAAATTTGGCATCGCTCCGATGCCAAGAAGAATGGGCATCTGGTGATTGGCAATGTACTCCAACTCTGCCTTTTTTTCCAGTGAACCAATGTACTCTCTCATAGCATCGGTTATTTCGTCTATGTCAGCTCCCCAAATCGAGTCACAGAGCTCTTCGTGGAAACCCCTGAGCCAGCCAGGGTCTCACGCCACTTTCACACGTCGGATACATGGTCCAATTCGACCGCGCGACTGAGTACCTCTAAAGGCGGCCTCTGTTGAGAGGAGTTGGGCAAGTTGACGAGATGCTGGGCTGTAGTCGAAGGTGACCACCGCGAATTGGCAGGATCGAGCGAGCTGCCTGCAGTCACTATTGACAAGAGCGAGAGACGCCAGAGAAGGCTTTTCATCTGCAATCAAGTCCATTATTTCGCCGAGGATCTCTGGTGGAAGACGGAAGAGCAAACTCTGTGACGCAGCTGGCCGAGCCTCCATCACCTTGGTAAAGAGGAGGGGAGGCGCGCTCCAGTCTCCTTGCCAAAGAAGTCCGTGCCGGCGCTCAACTTCTCCACCATCATAGACGAGATTTCATGGGACAACATGTTGCCAACAGCAAAAATGGATGGCGAAGTGTCCTGGTAGACCAAGGGTGAAGTTGGGTGTTTTGCGTGGAGTCTGTGGTGTCAATGGATAATTCCACACGACCGCCCGAATTAGGTACTGCCGACTACCTGTGACGTAAGGACCACACTGCAGGCAGGGGCGTACGCATGTGGGGCTGACTCAGATTGGGCCGGAAGGATGAAGTTACGCGATCCTATGGGTTATTTGCATGAGGATGGCTTACAACATACCCGGCTAACTGAGCAACAGCAATATTCCTCGCTGCACTGTCTATCCTCTGTGATGATTCTCTCTGTTAAAAAGCTTTTCTCTGCTGCCTTGATTTTCCTCCCATCACGATTTTTTTACTCGTCTGTGGATCTCCTACATAGTACTTCTCGTCTTCCTGCTTCGGCTCTGGTGCTTACTGTCAGACCCGCACTGCGTAACCAGTGTATGCACTGACCAGAAAACTCGGGTTATTGATTTCACTTGTCATATGGTGTTGTATGTTTTTGGTTCTAGTATTTCGTTTTCTTGTGGGTGTACGCAGTGGGTAGGTAATTGTGGACTTCTTCCGACCCCCACTACAGACAGCAATTCCTCCCTTCGCCACATACATGCCCAACTATGCAACCAAGCGAAAAGTCAAGAAACGTTGCGGTTCGGTTGTGTCGATGTGGATGCTAGAAACTCGTTGAGATTTCGGACTCAGGAAGACCAGAGCAGAAGACGGATGCGAGCGGCGTCCAGCCTACCAGGATTGTACACCAAGATCTCAAGCTCAAGATCAGAGACTCGAACCCTCTAGTAACCTCCGATGACGCAAGTCTCCGTCTTTCGAACAGAATTCGTGGTTTGTTGCCATCATTATCGATCAACAACTCCATTTCGGCACTCATACACGCCGTCGACAGAACTTCCTTCCATGGTCGAAGCGTCCACGTATGCGTCCGCAAAATGCAACACGTTCCAACCACGTTTGTTGACTGTCTCGAGGCTAGCGCTCAATTCGATAAAAAGACGGAGGCAGTTGTGAGCGTTTCCCGCACGGCCTCGGAGAGCGGCGTGTCCCCATCCTTGTCCACGTTGTTGATGTTAGCGCCCCCGGAGAGAAGCAACTGCGCAACCTTGTGGTTGTCATTGAGCGGCGTGAAGGACAGCGGCGTGCACTTGTGGATGTTGGGCGAGTCGACGTCGATCCCTGCCTGCAGACCCCTGATTGACAGTACAAATATTTTTATTGGTGTGAATACTAAATGGCTCTTTGGAGCTGCGTTGTAAGAAGCTTTCATAGAAAGACTCGATGTCTTCAGAACGACGTAACATGGGCGGTAACGACCCGGCCTCGGACGGAAGCCCATGCTCTTAAGCCCACCTCTGTCCATATAGTCATGTCCTTGGATGACGTTCCTCAGAACAGTATAGTAAGAAATGTAATCCTACACGTGGCATTTTGAACCAAAAATCACATGTCAATAGCTATAACGAAGACCTTTATCAAGGTAATACCATAAGGATATTATAACAAATAGGATAGGTCTGTGGTTCTGATTGGGCTCGACTCCAGCGAGTAGGAGTACAGAAATGATATCGACACCTTCCTCTGCTTTGAAATGCCATTGGCAAGCGAATTAACCTGTCGCAGCCGGACGCCGCGCTGTATTTCCCGGATTTCCGCTGCTGAACTCGCCGTTACTGCTGTCAAAGTGGGAGGAGAATACGAAAGTCCCAAAGACCTGAAGAATACAGGTAGCGGTCATGACTACAGCCAGCAGAAGGACCAACTTAACGCTGCCGACACTACTACCATAGAGCCATGGGGGTCAGGCTTGCGATCGAGTGCCATGGCTTCATCCGAGTCGCTCTGTCGGATATTGAAACTCTGAGCATCGAGTAGATCAGCGGCTCGCGAGCTGGGCTGATTGAATTTTCGCCCTGCGCTCTGGGCCGGAAAACGGCCAGACGTTGGGATGGTAAGGCACCACCGGCGAAGCACAGCGGGGTCTTCAATGGTCGAGCGCTTCCGGGGGTCAACAAGCCAGTTTGACTTGATGGGGAAGATACTCTAACTTGACTGATTCTATCTGCGGGCCATGGTTGATTGGAGTTGACGCCTAGAGAGCGCTGATTGTAACGAATCGGCCGAGTTCATGCTCAAGGCTCTAAGAGAGCGCTTGGAACATGGTATCTTCTACGTATGTGACCACGAAATCAGGCAAGTCCCTGTATTTCCCAACCTTCCCCGAGACAATGAGATCATCCAGGGTAGCCTTCCGGTATCCGGGAACATCCCAAACATCGGAGGACAACATCGCCATCAATTCTCCAGTTCCCCAAATTTTGCGATAAAACCAGGCTGCGGCAGCAGGCACACCAGCCTTAAGGGACTCGTCGAATGCCGCCTGGACCTTCTCCAGGCTGTGAACAATGATTTCCGGTTCTTTTCCGTGCTTCTGTTTCATGGCCGCTGCGATCTCGTTTCCGGTCGGAGCAAGCTCAGTCAAGCTGATGGTTCGGTTTTGGATCTCGGAAATGTCGTTGGCAGTGAAAATTGACAGGTACGCAGCTCCGACGTATTCTCTGGTACTGTATGTAGCATACCAATCTCAGTCAGCTACAAGAAGACACGAAGGCCGGTTGAGGGTTGAAGGATTCTGTACGTACGCCATGTTGGCTTTTTCGTTTGTGGAATTTGCAGTGTGGACAAGTCTGTTCCGAGTCAGATCAATGCCCATGCCGCTATTGCATCGGCAAGAGTAGGTTACAAACCACATCCACAGAAATCAAAGAGGTAACTTACCAGCAGCCAAGAGTGAACTCAGCAAAGTTTCCAGTCAGCACTCTGGTCATTGGAATACCAGTAGCTCGGATGGCCCGTTGAAGATCATCCTTGGCCTTGAGGATGGCGATGCGATTTCCCTTCTCGCCGTACTGAAGAGACAAGTCAGAGGCCACAAAGAGTTTGACGCTGGTCATAGGTATGGCCTTGACGAATCCGTACTCCTTCTCCACGTCTCCACCGACAAGCGAACTATTTTCAGAAGGAAAACATGAGACACGGAACTGGACGGGGTTGAAATCAGCTTGTAACAGAAGTACTCACATTACAATATCAACATTGTCAAGTGCTTTCACAAGTGCTTCGGTGTCAAGAAGATCTACCTCGATCTTGGGGATGTTTGCTGGCACAGCAGAAGTGTTGGAGCCTGGCCGATGCAAGACTGTGATGGGTGCCCCAGAAGGCAAAAGAGCTGCAGCAATTCGGTCATTTGCCCACCATACAGAGCAATGCGGTTGAAATACATTGTTGAGCAGGAAGACACTTGACAAAGAAATTGAGTAGTATTTGGCTGGATGAAAATGATGGTGAGTACTTGGGAGATCAGCTGCTGTTGAAGCGTAACTTGAGCTACTACTTATACTCCTTGACTAGTAGAAGAGGCAAGGATACACGAATCGCAAGTGACAATTCCACCACAGGATACACCGTGCATGAGGTTAGTGATGATAAAAATCAGGAGTCATGATTTGGCTTTGGATAATTGTTCAGCCGATTAATGGTGAGGTGGGAACCACACACACATGATCGCCTGTTGTGAATCTGGAAGGTTGAGTATGTCTGATAATGGGTGTTATATGTTACGAAGCTTCTGTCCTGGATATGGAATTTGTACACAAACATTAACATCTCGTCACCATGCCACGCAGCAATCTGTGAACAATGCTCCACAACATTCACACGAGGCCGACATGAGTCAGATAGCTCGTTCTCGGGTTTTTACTTAGATTACTAATCAGACATTCGTTGATCTATCTGCTGCTATAGAGTCCCTCCCGTCGGCATTCACCGTATGTTTGCTTCTCCACTTGTTGAGGTCGTCTGTCTGTCTACAGCATAGCAACATTCAGGAAGAGGAGGATGCATCGAGGGACTGGTGGCTGAGGGAGCACTGCTCTGGGCTGAACGCGGGGCAGATTTTCAACAGCCTCACTTTGCTACAGCTGCTACACTAATTGCATATAGTCTCAGTTTCTCTTGGCTGAACAATTGCTGCCTGAAGCTTTGGTTGTCATGCAAGACCCCAAGGCCGTCGGACATAGGGTGTTCTATACTGCAGGGAATCGAACAAACTTGCCTACCTTGCATGTTGGTCAATCGAGGCGTGTGTGGCTGAGACAATAGGAGGCCTCATGATTGCCATGGTATCCCAATATCCTCCACCGAGCGACATTTCCTCAAATCTGGCAGTTGCTTGTCCCACAGTCTGAGAAGCGGTATAGACTGACCTTCCTTCCACAGGATGCTTTAAGCCATACAGTCAACAAGTTGCGTCGTTCTTTCTTTGAACAGGTTGGTTTTTCCCACCTGTCCCTGTGGGGGATCCTGTAGACGGCAATGCGGTGGTGTGTTGGTGGATGTAGGAGGAAGAAAGTGGTCGCAGGCAGTGGAGCCTGAAAGGCCTAGGAGGAGCCCATGCCTGCTCCTCAGCAGTCCCCGTCTGTCTTCAGGTGAAAATTTCTCCATTTCTGACTTCGCAGGATGGAAAGCGTATTTCGACGTATCACGACACGTACTTTCCGGCGAAGGTCTACTGCACATGACCAAGCGAAACGGTTTCCTGTTCAAAGATGACCACTTCAGCTGCCTCAGCCAGCACGTCGAAGGGAGTGGATGATGGACTGGGGTGGACTACGATCTTGATGGCAGTTTCCCTCCCTTCGGCTCGGAAGCTTTTGGCCATATCAAGGACCTGTACAATTTGAGCCAGTACTGAGCAAGTTCTGATGCTTGGGCGTTCAAAGATATCAAGTTCTTGATCTACGATGACTCGGACGAGCCTCAACAGCCACCGGAGCCCCCGAGTACCCTAGGCAGTGGTTATGACAGCGACGACGAAGAGAGAAAACCGAGATATGCGAATAAGCTATCCAAGGAGAGCGTATCGAGAGCCTCGGCATGTACCTCGTCGATAGGTGGAACCTCTTTGCTTCGAGGTAGGGCGCCGTAGCCGACGGAGCGTCGACGAGAGTATTGGACAGCTAGCCTCTCCGGGGACTGACTCTGTCACTGTCGCAGTGGCGAGCAGGTAGTCCGCGAGGGGATGATACGTGAACCACTTTTCAGAGGTGCCGTAGCTATGCGCCAAGTCAGTCAGACATATTGGTTTTTAAGCCCACGAAGGTTGGGAAACTTACACTTCAAGTTGCCAGTCACTGGTGAGTGTTTGGATGACATCCAGGCGGGATTTGGCCGTTTCACTATGCAATCAGGCAATATTGGCGATTGACTTGCGTTGATTAACGTATCGTTGATTGAGGCGGTTTACACCCTGCAGCTGACCCAGACCACATGGTCTCCCAAACCATCCTCTGGATAAATCTTGGGAGTACGGGCAGCAGGCCGTTTGATGACGAAACCTGTCGTCGTGGAGGCGTCTAATTGTACAAAAGGTCAAAGCTCAGTGCGTTCTTTGTACAATACGCAGCGAGATCATATCCCACTTCCACATATCCTTCTGCTCTAGAGATTCTTCTTCGCACCCTGGGCCTTGAAGGCAGCCGAGATCTCGCCGACAGCAACGTAAATGGCGTAGATGGGAATAAACACCCAGAGCATGTTGAAGAAGACCAGGTACACCCACAGGTACATGAAGTTGCTGGTGTCAAGGTTAATGTTGCCGGTAAGCCACTCGGGGCAGAAGGTCATGAATCCTGCGCCACCGCGTCAGCCGAACTCTCCTAGACAATCGCGGGAATCACCAGAGAGAAACTCACCTCCGTACAGCTCCGCCGTCGCGATGATGATCATCCAGATGTTGACCTTGGGGTCACGCTTGGCGATGCAGTAGCAGATGTACACGGCCAGCGGGCCGGCACCGAAAACAGTCAGCAGCTCGAGCGAGATCACGCCCTGCACCTCGTCAGCATCCAATTCGCCGTTCTTCCACGTCTGCTTGGGTTGGCCTACCAGGTCCGCGCCAGCCCATCTCTTATCAGCGCGCGCATAAACCATCCACAGCTGCGCAAAGGGGTTGTTCCCGCCCGCCTGGGCGCCGTATATCAGATCCGAGGTGCCCAGAAAGTTGGGAGGCGTCGGGTGGAAGGTGGCGAGCTCGGCATCGGGGACGTCGGCGAGGGGAACGTAGGAGAAGAAGCAGTGGTACAGGAAGCTGCCCTCGAGGAAGAAGTGGATCAGGGCGTCGAAAGCGTGCCAGATGAAGAGGGCGCGATAGCTCGTCGATGTAGTAGGGTGTAGCACGCGACGGGAGACTGCGATGGCGACCGCGAGAAGGACGACAGTAGCTGCCAGGGAAATGAGAGTCGTCTGATCGAACAGGTCGGGCGGCAGGGTGGAGGCGGTATTCGACATCGTGAACGCTGGTTTTTGTAACAATCAACTCAATTGATGCAACTGGGAGTTTATTAAGGCTCAGGTGTTCAGGACTGGCGGTTGCACGATGATATGTCGCGACATTGAGAAACGATGAACCGTGCGCCGGGTTGGAACTTCCGATGTGGGGCAAAACTCACCTGTTCGAAGTGAAGCTTCCCTGGTTGGGCAATGCTGACGGACTTGATGCAAGGAACATGGGTGTAACTGATGTTAGTGTAATTGCACCGCAAGTACTGTTAAAAACCTGGTCGATGTTATCGAGTAAATGTATTTATTCTTTCATCGCAAGATGTTCAAACCATGATAGAACATGTCAAATCACCGAAGGAGAAAGAGCGAAAGTCTTAGCAATGCAGTGGCATTATGAATATTCTAGGTGAATCAATCCGTAACCTTTCCCAGTAATCATTGCCTCATTGCAATTTCCATGATCCCAATCCGATCCCATTCCCGAACGCCTATCCGTTGATATCCTCCCACATTATTGGGGTATCATCGTGTGGGAGAGCGATTTAGTGCTTGGCGGACTCCTTGTGGACATCGGCCTTGGCGGAGTGAGACTCCTCGTTAAACTTGTCGCCAACGGCATCCTTGGCAGCGGTGGCACTGTTGAAAGGAGATGTCAGTGAGTGTCAGAAGGCAGAAGCGAGGAAGCGAGAGAAGCTTACCGGCTGCTGAGGGTGGCGTCGGAGTCCTTGGCGACCTGCTTGTTGGTCTCCTTGGAGGCAGCAGAGCCAGCCTGCTGGACAGACTCGGAAACGTAGTTGGCGGCGTTCTTGATGGTCTCCATTTTGAAGGTTGGGTTAGTTGGTTGTTGGTTGAAGGGTGGTTGTTGAGTTGGATTGATTGATTGAAGGTTGATTGTTTGCTTGTTGTGTGATGAGGAGAAAAGAAAATCTGGGAGAGGTGGGAGGGAGAGGAGGTTTATATAAGAAGTTGGATGGCTGATTTGATGCCATGAGGCAGGCAGCCCAGGTGCCTTCCTCATCGTCGTGGCTTCCCGCAAGGCAGGCACGGCGTAAGGTGCGCAAGAGGGTACGGTACCTACCTACCTGCCCCGCTACGCTGACCTCTGCCTGCCTGAATTCGGTCTGAAGTCTCTAGGATACCTGATGTCTACCTTACCCAAGGCGGGAAAATGCCATTGCGGTAGGTACCTGCCACGATGCGGGATGCCCCTCCCCCTCGTTTGGTCCTTCCGGATGCTCTGTGCCTACTCGTGCGTGTCTCTCCCTCCGCGTGTCTTGCCTCCCGGGCTTGTCCAACTGTGGCTCTAGCTCAGTTTCACCCCATCAGGCAAGGACGCTCAGGGTCTCTCTATCATGTGAACTGGAGAAATGGCGTCATAGACTGCAGTTGCTTGTATGGACCCCGATGCTTTGCGGTTGATCCTTTCAGCGGAGCCAGATACCGATTACATGGGAAATGGTCCCGGCCAACGGGAGACGTAGGTGCTGTCAAGAATCGACCGAAAAAGGCCCCATGCGGAACTTCGGGTTCACGTTTGGGGGTGCGCACCAGCCACACAGCAAAGCTCCCGGTAGATGGGCTGAGAGCTGTATGGAGCTTGGGGAGCTCTCTCCGTCAAGTGACGTCACCAGAGCCGGGAGCTGCGGGCAGGAACAGACGGTAACGCGCTAACGTCATAGCGTCCTCATGTTGGCTCAGGCTGGGCGGGATGTTCCTGTCTATCGCTGGGCCCATCAATCCACTTGCCTTTTGCGTTTGGGGTGGACATGCCACATGTGAAGCATCAATGGTTGCGCATGTCGCGTAATGCTTGCTGGCTGAATACGTCAGGCTAGCGATTGCACCGTCGCGGCCAGCCAACCACATACTTCGGTTCCGGAGGATGGCATTTTTGCAATCTCGATCTTGTCTGCTGCCTTCCCCACCTTTTTTCATGAGACACCACCAAACCACCTTCCAGAGCGGAGCACCTCCACATTCAGGAGAGCCTCTTGGCCCTCTTGTTTGGCAGCTCCTAGCCACAGTGGGTCACACGCCGGAAACAACGCCAAGGGGCAGCGAGCACCTCCACAATCCTCACCTCATGCTCTTTCTCAATGAAAGGCACGGGCCAAGAGAGACCACTCCGGGAAGCTACATGGCTCCTGATTGGTCCTGTCAACGGAGAGCTCTCTGTATGATGACGACATTGCAGGTAGCTCCGCGCTTTGGGGGCAGGTACGGACCAGTCTGGACCGCTCAAAGCGTGCAGAGGAAAATCAGACCCATCCCTTCAGCTTGCCTTGCTCTTGGCCTATCCCATACCTCTCTCACCCATTATGCCTGCCCGCGTCCGCGCCCGCGCTCTCTGGAAGCGGCAAGACGCGGGTTTCAATTGTGTGCAAAGGCGCAGCCCGGCAAATTCCCGCAGCCGCGTCAGATGATTGTTTCCCGATTCGCCCACTGCCAAACATCATCTGTATGTCATCGAGATCTCTACCTTGGCTTACGACTGCTGGAGCCACGATCAAAACGCCCTCGAATTCCGCCTCTGCCCTTGCCTTGCCTTGACGAACAAGGCTCTCGGACGTTCTGCTCCGGTTGAGATTTGCTCAGCCGCCTGGACAAGCAGGATCACCCCGCCGGGTCTCATATGGTGCCCCGAAGCCGACAAATACGATGCGAGGAAACGGACGATGCATCTCCAAACATAGCAAGTGCTAGTTTCCAGTCTGACAAGACCTGACTCCGCGTTTGACACAATATGTTCATCACGGCATGCGAGCGTGGGGCTTCTCCCACTCCATGGAGCTTCCTGCCCGACACAGAGATCCGGCTGGTCTCGTGCCCCTCGTTGACGCTTGCTCGTACCGCCTTCAATTGTCCGGCTCTCCGACCTGAAAGCATCCCACGCAAATACGTCAGAGCGACGACATACGGCAAATTTCTCATCATTCTTGTCCACCGACGACCAATGTGGACCCTGAGAGTGCGAGCTACCCCTCGTCTGCCCCTCTCTCTACAAGCGCTTGGCTCACGGCGAGACACTACTATGTACACTATGCATGTCCCGCATTCCACTCAATAAGGTGACTGTCAATCAGATGGGTTTGTTTTTCCCAGTCGTGGAATTCAAAGCCAACCTCGGCGCGGCGTCGCGGTTACCCCGCCGCTAGAGCTATGCTGTCAAGCTTTGTAGAGCTAGCAAGGGTCACGGCTGAGACCGAAATGAGCATTTCTCACGCGATCGATCATTGCCATTGTTGCGTTGTCGTTGCTTCTGATGCTGCTGCCGTCGGATCCTCAGCCCATGTTCTATTAGTCCGGACCCGAAGTTGAGACTGCGGCTGCGTTCCGAGGCCACCCAAAAGAGGTATTTTGTCTTTGGAGCACGCCCGCGCACCGCGTGTCGTACCCGTCTTGCCGTCAGTGCAGACGCCGGCTGGCGCCCCTTGAGTTTCCCTCAAGACATGTGAGGGCCTGAGAATACGGGAGGGGGACGCGAAATAACATGAACGAGAGCTGCGGAAAGATGCGGTCGATCGTGAACGCTAAGGCACGCCTGGCGCGCCCCGCCTGCCAGCTTTCCCCGTGCAGCGATTTGCATGGCCCCCTGATGATCGATGCCATGGTAGGCCATCGAACAGCTTCGGCGCCCGCCACGGCGACCGGACCCCGTCGGATAAGCCACGACGACCGAGTCCCCCGATTCGAAAGGCCGCGTCGGGCTGCAACTGAGGGTTAAATCTGGTCCGGGTAAGTACATCTCTTTCTCATCTGCCTTATTGTTCGTTGCGGGAGCCCTCTTTCAAAAGTCACGAGCATGCACGTTGCACAGCGCCAGTTCGAGACAACACGACCAGCGCTAGGAGCCTCGCCGTCAAGCTTCCTTGGGCAAGGTGAAAAAGCCCCTTGCATGTCCGGTCTCAGGCACGTCGTACCGCAAACTGCTCAATTAGGTTTTAAGCTTGACTACGAGGTAGCTTGGCCACCTTGGCGGCCAACATCTCGATCTTGAAAGAATACTGCGATCTGCCACGGCACATACCACCTCGATGAGACTCTCGCATTCGAAATGCCCGTACGCACTGGAATCGGACTTCCCTCGGCCCAACGATCGTCAGGCACGTCGTGATGATTCTTGACCGACAGACGCCCGAGTCAATAATCAAACAAGCGGAACTTCGTCGGAGGGGCTAGGCGACGAACGATCTCCGCATGCACGTCTCTGAATGCTTGCAGTGTTCGCACTTGCTCTGCTTGCATATGTGCGCGGGCACCGAAGGGTTTCCACGGCTGCTCGTCAGGCGGGCACTTGTCCCAACCGGATAGAGTGCCGTCGGCGGCAATGGCGGGATGCGGCGGGACGATGCCCTTGTGGAGGTAATCGTGGATTTTCTTGACAGCGCAGGCAGAGACGGTGGCCATGGTCGTGTGACCCTCTGCCTCGAGCTCGAAGACGCCTGCGCTGACGAAGTTTTGGGACATATCAACAGCTGCCTTGAGCGGGGTGACGTTGTCGTGAGTGTTGCCGGCGAAGAGGATCGGGAACGAGGTGTTGACGGGATCCGGGCTCTGGAAGTTGGCGTCCCAGTCTGGACGAGGGAACTTTGCCTCAATATCCCAGCCCTCGCACGAGATCATGAGAGATATCAACTAATCGAGAAGTTAGCATCTGTCGGTTTTTTTTGCTAACGTCGCAGGACTCACAACATCGGCGAACGACGTGTACTTGGACGTCTCCTTGTACAGCTCTTCCAGGGTTGCGTTGCGCTGGGAGACGGACTCGTTAGTTCCAGCACCCCTCGATGACCCGAGCCCGAAATACTTGCCTTGACTTGCTGGTCGCTGCAGCCGATGGCTGGTTGGCTCTCCTCCGGGAAGTAGGGAAATCCGAGATCAGTATGGCACATCAACGTGGGCCAGGCGCCAACGCCGTCGAAACTACCGAGATCGTATCCCGCGTACAGCTTATCGAAGATCATGGCCATGAGGGGGAAGAGCTTGACCGGAGAATACAGCCCGACGAACATGGCCCTTTTCAGGTCAGCCTCCAAGAGCATAACGGGCGTGTTGGTGATGTCGGAAACGGCGAGAATGGGTTGGGCCCGCAGCGTTCTCATGACATGCTGGTATCGTTCCACGACGTCGGATGGCCCCTCGTCGCCATCGCGGTGGAGGGGGCATGCTTCCTTTGCAAGGTGGCAGTAATAGAAGAATTTGTCAAGAACCGCATCCGAATCTCGCATGGTTGAGACCCACCACGTCTATCAATCGTCAATATAGTGCACACAAAAGGCGTGAGAAGGGCGAGGTAGCTCACAGGTCTGTCGTACGTGTGCGAGTTCACAACGCCGTCGAGGATGAGCCGTCCAACGGAATCAGCTATATCGTAACATCAGTCATCAATCTCAATAAGGCATTTCCATGGAGAGACGAACGGTACATGGCAGCAAAGGTCTGCCCGAGCAGAGTGCCGTAGCTAAACCCCCAATACACCAACTTGCCCTTCGTGGAAGGAGGCGCGGCCTCGCTCGGCGACCGAAGCCGCGCCCCGAGGGCAACCGTCTCGAAGCCGTTCTCCTCTAGCCAGCCGTCGTGTGCGTCAATGATGCTCTTCATGTCCGCTGCGACGTTCGGCGTGGCCATGTACCGGAAGCCGCTCTCGTCGTTGTCCTTGAGCTTGCACAGCTTCGACACCGCCCGGGCTCGGTGCGCGAGCGCGTCCATGGCCTCATTGGTGCCGTTCGGCAGCCCGACGTCGTGGACCGTCGCCATCCAAGCCAGGCGGTTCATGGCGCCTACCGTCTTGGCTTCCTTGGAGGGGTCCTCGGAGCCCTCTGTCCTGGTGAAGCAGTCGGCTCGGGGGACTGTGTGGCCGATACCGCGGGGATCGAAACCAATTAGATCTAATTTCACTGTCAGAAAGGCTGCAACCACGGAGAAGCCTTGATAGTTACCGACCGACGTCCCCGCCGGCGGCGGTCTGGACCGTGGGGCCGATCGGGGGCTGAATGAAGAGGGTGCCGGCCCCGCCCGGCCCGCCCGGGTTGACCAGAAGCGGGGACTCGGAGAACCGGCCGGTGTCCAGGCCGTGGCCCAGCGCCGGAAGCAGAACCATGGCGATGTGCACCTTGGGGTTGTCTGCGGACTGGTTCAGGGGCCGCTGGTAGTCCATCGGCACAGTCAGGCGGGCGCAGAGGTATTCCGGGGTGCTGGGGAAGCCGGTGATGGCGCAGCGCACCCAGCGCAGCTTCTCACTCGTGGGAACATCGTCCCAATCGGTGTAAACGGACAGGTCTTGCTTGCCGTCGGGGTGGAGGATGGCGCTCCGGCTGTGGAACCATTCACTGAGCTTCCAGGTCCATACGAGGAAGAGGAGAACTCCGAAGACGAGAGGCCTCCTCCACTCTCGCCGCTGCGGTTGCGGTTGCGGTTGCGGGAGGAGGGTTGAGTCAGCGAAACTTTTCGCCGGCATGGTGATAGTTGAGAGAATAAGACGTGAGAGTCAGATCAATTGCCACTGTCTGCGTGAGCATGAGGCGGATAGGATTGCTCGGCGTGAGAAGTCAGGTAGACGTTGTCAGGTTCGCTGAGGGGCACACAAGAGACACGGGTTGCCTGGCCCAGACTGCAACACGCGGCAGCTACTGCACCACCGCGGCACAGCAACTGGCGCTGGCCAGTCAGATTGTCGGATTGACTAGTTATCGTTTGAGAGCATCACTTTGATCCGATCATTCCGTACGTCCGGACGACTGATTTAGACGCCTGAACCGCGTGGCGATTCAAGAGAAAATCAAGACGATTCTCCTGTCTGGCCGTCCCTCGGTGTGCATTGGGGACAACGGGCCAAAGTCCGTGGACGCACATGCATGTTTGGGGCGAAAGTTGCGGCGCCAAGACGCGCGATTTTAAGAAAATTCCGTCCCTGATATTGCAGCGCTGGGCAGCGCTAGCGGTTGCAGATGTGCTGCAGCTGCAGCTGCAGCTTACAAGTGACACCTTCGGTGGAAACGCGGAGGACGTCGAGTCAAGCCGTTCTCTGGTTCTTCGACAACCCTCACTATCCCTCAGCAACCATGGGGTCCCTCTTCGCGAGGTGCCTCGGTCACCGGCTAGATCGCAAAGCGCGTCTGAGGGAGGGCCTTGGCGTGTGCGATAAGCGACGAGCAAGTGGCACGGAGGAGTCCCGCGATGTTTCCTCGTTTCGAGTGTGTCTGGGTCTTGCAGTCAATCCACAGCCCATAGCCCACACAGCCAACAGCAGCTCCTTTCCTTCTTCCATTACTTCCCTTCCCTCCCATTCAGCCCATTTAAGCCAGCAATGGCCTAGTAGGAGAAACAAAAAATAGGACGTCGCTTGACAAACGGCGGATGTATCCATCATGGCCAGAACTCTGCGGGTGGTGCAGGACACTTCCCAGGAGGCCGACGCCTGGTGTCCCATTGCAATTCCGAGAACTGGAGGCCCCCTTTTTAGAAGCCGCCCCAGAAATTCGCAACGGCATCCGAGAATGCTGCTTCTCCGCTGCGACAGCAGAGCCGAAGAGCTTTTAGACGGTCACACGGCCATTGAACGCATGAATGGAACAAATCGAGAGAGACCCGTTCGTCCTAGCAGTTCAGTCGACTGGTGCTGGAGGTTCGTGAACGTCTCAGATCACCCGCGTCGGGGGCTATTTTGGGAATCGAAGCGTGAGGGAATATGCGACGAAAGAGGATGCGCGGCCTGCTGCTGCTATCGTTGCCACTAGTCTGTCCGAAGTCATAGTCTGCACTCAAGGGGCACGCAACAACAAGATAGACAAGCCTAAACTTTTGCTGCCCACGCCGCTGTCACTCTGGGACGATTCCGTGGTTGCATTCTGGTGCCGCCATGCCGGCTTGGCTGGTCTGAATATCACCAAACACCAAAGAGTCAAGGCCACGTCCATTGGGGGTGGAGGCAGGCTTGGATGGCAGAAGCTTGTGATTTTGTCGAATGTGCGTCCGTCCGAAGGGGTGAATCAAGGGGCAACATCACCAAAGACATGAATTGCAACGCTCAGAGACGCCCGTCGTTGTGGTTCCCAGCTCCATCTGGGCCTAGCCACCCATTGGACCCAAGGGTCCAAAAGACAGAGCGAGGCGGTCGTTTTCTCAGCGTTGTCGTGCCCCGTCGTGCTCTTTGACGCTGTTGGCCCTGTTGGCACCTGGTTGTTGACTTGTGACCCATGTAGGACCCACGGCCGGCACTTGTAAACGGCAACATTTGTCGACGGCGGACGTTGCAGGTGAGGTCGAGTGTTGCATGCAAGGGTGGTGGTCGGTTCTTTCCCAGGGGGTTTGGGCAAGGATGGGGAGAGGCTGTCTGCGAGTTTTGGCTGCGACTCTGACCTAGGTCTGGGCAGAGGAGGGGAGGGGGGATAGCAAGGAAAGAAGAACAAGGTCGCCAAGTAAGCTTGTGGATGATAGAGTCTCGAAACGAAGGATGAGATGAAGTCTTGGAGGTGTTGTATTTTTGGTCCTCTTTACCTAAGGTTAAAGATGCTAGTATCCCACCGAATACCGAGTCGTTGGATGACAACACCTCGACGCAGCCAAGAGCGCCGATGGATGGTCTTGGTAAATCTTGTTCGCAGAGAGGGCAGGTGCAGGCCCAATGGTACAATGGTATATGGCCGTGGCTTCCCCAGGAAACGGGGATGCAACAGTACCCAGTGGAGACCGGCGGAGACCAAGACATTGGCGTTGGCCATTGGGGTTTGCAGAAGGAAGCAGCAACTGTGGAATGTTGGGCGCCTGTCCAATTACCGGGCCTAGCCTAGGCGGGTTTGGATAGGGCTGTGGCTGCTGGGCCACAGGTGCAGTTTGGGTTGATGGATGGCTCCTTCCAAGACTCCAAGACCAACCATTCCGCCGTCTGTTCCGGACGAAGCTTTTTTCTTCTTCGATATGCTCCATCCATCGTCGAACCACATGGCATGCGTCAGTGACAGATGGTGCGGACAACACACCAAGACAGACAGACATGTCGTCAACCACCGTGTCGTGCCTTTCGGGCTGCCAACCTACTAATGCTATGTCAGTGCAGCCGCGTCGAATCATCGGTCGATGGCAACAACCGCAACTCAATGTTTCCGTCATCGCGGGCACGGAATGCCAAGACAGGATGACTTCAGTGGCCGCCCACGGAGGTTTAGAGCCTGTGCCTGCAGACGACACAACTTTTTACCCCTGAGCGAGAACTCTCTTTGGCTTGGGCTGCAGGAAATTCATCATGACAGTGCGTCGAAGGCATGAGGCATGGAAGGGACGCTCGCCGATTGATCACCAGCCCATTGAGTTCGACGCACCCCTGGCTCGCCCCCTGGCTCACATGGACGAAAGTCCCGCCGCAGCGTAGAAGAGACAAGACGTGTCAGCTACGTGCATCTTGCAGTTCGCCTCCCGTGCAGATCGAGTCCTGCGGGACCGAAGGCATTGATACTTGCGAACAGGTTGTATCACGTACCCGAGAGACAGAACCAACACGCAGTGGGGAGCAGGAAAGAAGAACCGCAAAACAGACTTGGACTCGCCAGGCACCTAGGAGATCGGGCTGGTCTGGTGTCGATGGCGTGCGGTAAGAAGGTCCTGCTCTGCCTGGGTGGTGCTATATTTGGCTACCCGACGATAGAGCCCCTCCCGATCAACGGCGGAAAGTATGCAGCAGCCCGCCCTACAACGGCGATTATCACGCAGCTCCGAAGTCTCAGACACGCGCGGAAGTGTGGGATGGTGTCGCACCCAAGAAAAAATCTGCACCGCAGCGCTGCGGCCACAGACTGCCCTCCAATCTTCAAACTTCCCTGCTCGGTCGAACTCGTCCGGCCTCTCTGCATTGCATCCCAGCTCCGATTCGGCTCAAGGCGCCGCGACCTCATTGGACTGGACCCTGAAGCCCTTTTTCGGAAGCCCTTTGTGCTGGGCCGTCCCACGGGGTTGACTTATCGAGGTCTCCTCCTGACACTTGACAATTGGCAAACCATCGGGGGGCGGGGGCCAGTGTCTTCATGCGTTTGCCCACCCGCCGTCCAGTAGGCTGTAGCCGTCTTTCCGTCTACCGCGAACCGGCATCGAGGAAACATTCGGGAGGGCCGACATCCCGGCAGCAACACCCACGGGGCGTGTAAGCCACGACTCGGCAAGATAGGGCAAGCAAACCGGCGATTCAGTTGTTTATTGCTCGTTTCTTGGGTTCGCCGCGCCGTTTGTCCAGCACCAACGTATCTTGTCTCGCGAAGCAAGAGGTTGCAAGGCCGGGGGGGATAGGGTGATTGCCCTTGGCCGCTTGGCGGGCTTGGGGGCCAAAATCGCCGCAGCGTCCGACAGATCTCTTGTGCTTCTTGGCTGCTTGGCCATGTAACTTGCTGCACCCTCGTCGGAAGACGACACCGGCCGCACGGCGACCCGCCATGCGCCAAGGGGGCAATCCGCCGTCCGCTTGGCACGCATGCGAGTACGCGGACTAACACGGTAACACCACGACGACTTCTGCTGAGCCTCTCTCAGTCTCTTCCGCCTCATGGCTGCCGTATTCCTTTCATATCACCCGCCACTTCGTCCCATCAACACGTCCAGTAGGGAAGGGAATTAAGAACGACAAGGGCAACGCAGTGCACAGGACTTCTTGGCATGGTCTCAAGAGCGACTGACCCACCCTGGAAGTACCGCGTCCCTTGACACCGCAGCGACACAGTCCGCGTCCAGCAACTCCACTTCACGTCGAGTCGCATCTTCACTGCTCGTCGTTGAGCAAGGGGGTCCCCCAGTTCCCGGCCGCATCGGAGCGTGGATCTCTGGGCCAAAATTGGCATCCCACACTACATCTCCAGGCCATCGCATAGAGCCGCGGCGACGATGCCAAGACCATCTAGTCAGGTCGCTCCCTCGAGCCTGGTCTCGAATCGTCCTCACATCTCACCCTCGCCGCCGGGCACAGTCCAGATGGATATCCCAACCTGAGATGTCCAATTGGGCTGTCGCCTGCCTCTGGTGTCACTTGCGTTTCATGCCTCGCCTGCCTCGCTTTGCTTGCTTGGACTTCGCTCCCGCCAACGAGAGTCCACGAGAGTCCCGCCGCCTCGCAGTCCACCGCTCTTAGCCCTCCATCCCTTGGCACTATTCGGAGCTTTCCAGCTGGGCAATCCCACCTCGTCGACGACGCGCCTACCCCTGCGCCTCCGTACCGACTCGATCCCACGAGAGCCCTACCTCGGGATGTAGCACCCTCTGCTATTGTCTGAGGGCCCGCGGCCAACTCGAGGCTTTCGACGGTACTGTATCTCTTGGCACCTTGGCAGCGGCGTCTCAAGCATGTGGCCAGTCTGCCAGTCTTGACCCGCCAATCTTGGCTCGTGGGGAAATATATGAAGTCTAAACTCTCGTGCTTCTTCTTACACGACTCTTTTTACTTCTTCCTTAGCTGTGCTCGACTGGTTTTCTGTCTCTTCTCGGTTTCTCTTCTTCTTAAAGGATCCAACAGGCTTACTTATCTTCTCTTCCGCTGGTCGTGTCTCGTTTATACCAATTCCCTTACCATTTATTATTTAGTTTCGACAACCCCAGGACACCTCCGTGTACGACCACCCATTGTCTGAGCCGCTCATCCGAATATCACACTCAAGAGATACCGAATACCCGGGTCAATTCGTCAAGATGGTCAACCGCTATGTCTTCGCCGTTGCCGGTCTCGCTGCCCAGCTCAACGCCCTCCCCTTGAACATCAACCTGGGCGCTTATTCACCTGCTTTGGTGGTGGGTGATGGTGAAATTTCATTCGGTGGTAGAAACGATGTTTCCCAATTGATGAGCGTCCTGGAAGGCGCGGCAGTTAATGCTGCTCAAGGTGCTGCGAATGCTCCCGCTGCTGCTCCCGCTGCGCCCGCTCCCCAGCCCCAGCAGCCCGCACAACCTCCTGCTGCTGCTGCTCGCCCGGAGGGTGGTGCCATCCCCGTCACGGCCACGTCTGATAACGGCCAGATCAACGAGGTTAGTTATCTTCAGTCTCTTTCTTGTCGAAGGGGATACTGGAATTGGGATAATCCACCGATGGAGATCCTCAAGACCGAAAGATCGAACTAAGCTGACATCCACTGCTCGACTAGGCCCAGGCCATTGCTGCCCTCCAGGGCATGGGCAAGGAGATCGCTCCTCGAGTTCAACTCACCAAGGCCCGCGCCCCGGCCCAGAAGCGAGATCTGGCTGGCTTCGACCGCGCCCTGAAGTATGCCGAGGCGGCTCTCACAAAAGGACCCAAGGTCCAGATGGGCAATGGTGAGGGCGGTGCCGGTGTTGGCATGGTCATCGATCCCAACTCCGGCCGCGCTGCTGGTGGTGGTGCCGAGGGCGGTGCTGGTGCTGGAGCTGGTGGTGGTGCTGGAGGCGGCGCTGGTGGTGGTGCCGCTGGTGGTGCAGCTGGTGGTGCCGAGGGAGCTGCCCGCCCGCAGGGTAGCATCATTGCCCAGCAAAAGGTCAAGGCTCGCGCCGACGAGACTCAGCAGCCGCGCCGCCGCGCCAAGGTCACTACCATGTACGTCCGCTCTGGCGTTCCTGAGGGTAAGTCAAACCACATGAGAGATCTGAACTCCATGAGAACAGCCCACTAACCAGACTGACAGGCGTCGCGATGACCCCCGAGAAGCTGCTTGCCCGTGACGTTTCCGTCCCTCCCGTTGCTCGCCAGGTTATGCCCGCTGCCGCCAACGACATTATCAAGCGCGCCGAGGAAGACCTGGCCAAGCGTGGCTCCGGCGGTGCCATCGACACCGTCAAC
The DNA here is from genome assembly GCA_014235945.1 of Colletotrichum plurivorum. Lineage (NCBI taxonomy): Eukaryota > Fungi > Ascomycota > Sordariomycetes > Glomerellales > Glomerellaceae > Colletotrichum > Colletotrichum plurivorum. The sequence goes on from WIGO01000033.1 coordinate 145,397, forward strand.
CTCAATGTCAGCGGCGAGGGTGTCACGATGACCTTCGTAGAGACTGAGGCCGATGATGCGGAGGACGAGCAGTAAACGACTCTTATCTACAAAGGGGCGAACCCAATCACAAAAACCCGAAAAACAATCTGACAAATCTCTCTCCTCGCGGTTCTGCTCCCCTCCTCTCTCTCTCTCTCTCTCTCTCTCCCGGCCTCAGCCCTAATCTCTCGCGTCGAGAACCTCTGCTGAGTGACGGGTCCCGTCACCCGGATACTCGTCATTATTTCTTTTTCTACGGCTATTCATTCGTCTGTCATGATATCAAATTCTTTTAAGGGAAAAAATGGGAAAGTGGGCGGCGGACGGCTGGTTGTGGCTCATCTAGGTTGGTTGCGTGCGCGATGATTCTCTCTATACTAGACCAAAATCCCCCTTGTGCGAAGCATGCGGCCTGTGTACAATCACGATTTCAATCAAAGTTGAAAATTCAGTGCGGTGTTTGTGTGTGGTGTGGTTCAAAGTTTCAAGATGTCAAGTTTCATCATCTCAGGAACTGCCTTAATGATCACCCGTCAGAGAAGCTTGACATCCAGTCACTCGACTACGAGAAAGGAGTAATAAGAGACCCCCAACTAACCGGTACCCGGTTTCGCCCAGAGCGAGAAATCAACCCGGGTCAACATCCTCGTGGCCCAGCCTTAATTCCGCATAACTCGTAAAAACAACAAAGGAAAAACTCTGCTGCTATCCCTCGGGGTGGTGGACGTATGGCGGCCTGTTCCGAGTTCGAGTCGTTTGATTTACATTTACTATGTAAAAATGCGAGACCAGGCCGTCCGCCCGGCCCCCCTCTATACCAGTCAGCAGAAACGTCGGATCGCGCTGCCTACCACCCGCATCCCCGTCAGGCACGTCGCAGCATCGTCACAAGTCCCCCAGAGCCGCATTCACGTTTGGATGCCAGGGGTCAGGGGGGTTTACTCTGTATGTACACACGAAGGAGCCCGATAGCAAGACCAATGGGAGAATTGCGGCGTTTATGTCGCGGGACGGGGGACATCCCTGCTCTACGGGACGTGGGAGATGCCGCTCGCCGCCACTCATGTGTTCCGAGGGGAAATGGGTGCGCTTCCTAGGTACTAGAGCATCGCGGCAACGGTCGGGGAGTTGAGGGGAATGCCGCCCGTGTTTGACTAGAGATACCTAAGCTATCGACTCGCTTTCTCGCGAAAGTTGATTTGCGCATGCAATTCAGCCCTGCCCCGATTGTTTGGTTCCCATATGGCATAGCAAGGCCTCCCCTTTCTCTTCCCCATGCCTCCCTCGTCTCTGGGGAAATATGTCTCGCCAGTTCTTAACGGCTCGGAGATAACCGCGAGTCCGCAGCCGTGGGAGGGGTTCCTTTTCCATCTTAACTCTCACCCTCCCCTCCCTCCTGCCACCGTACTTCTCGATCGACGATTGTAAAAGCTTCCGTCGTCCATCTTAGCCCCAAAAAGAACTCCAGATATCCAGGAAACGTAGAGTGTAATCTTATTGCTCTCGGAAACGATGCCGAAAATCCTCGCGGTTCAGATGAAGCAGCTGGGCGTTGCCAGGGGGAAAACTCATGTCTCTTTTCCCACACTCACCTAATCTTGAGGGTATCGTAGCTACCCCGGTTAAGCTTGAATTCTGTCGCAAGGGCGATCTCTGTGGTAGGTGCCAAGCGTTCAAGAGAGGTGTTTGCTTGGAAGGTTCGTTCGGGATTCCGGAGCTTGGCATTTAGAACCACGGAATGGGAGTGAAGTGGTGTGAAAGCCCCGGCTGCCACGCGGTGTGAATGATTTGAAATGTGTCAAGCGCCCTCTACCTTGTGGACGCGTGGCCAACGCTGGTTCATATTTTTGGCAGTAGAGATACTCTGACAAGCGTTCGGGACGATGCTTCCCGAACCCTTTACACTCTTTGGCTCGCTGTACCGGCTAACTCTGTCTTCTTTTTCCTCTTCTAGACCGAGATACTCAATGAAGGGACTATTTGTCCCACTCTTTGTACGCCTTCTGCTTTTGTCTTGTGTTCCAACCCAGCTTGCCGCTGATGCTGTTGACCCAGTCCTCGCTGCGTCTGCCCTGGGCCTGGACGCTTGCAAAGGGATAGCGGCTGGCACTGATGGTAACATAGTCGCCGGGGTACAACTCCATACGCTCACGACCGTCGAAGCTGGCCCATGAGTTAGTTCTGGCATCGTAGGGCACACCCACGCGGAGCACAATGGTATCCGGAAGGATGATTGGGCGGAAGGAGAGGGTATGAGGGCAGATGGATGTGACAAGCATGACTGGGTTTTCCGGGTGGCAGAGGGAGCCGCCAGCTGCTAGGTTGTAGGCGGTCGAGCCAGTCGGGGTCGAAACGCAAATGCCATCTGCCAAGACGGATGTGAAGTGTTCGTCATCGCCGAAGATTTCGGTGTACGACATTGCTATTGGGTCCATAAGTCAGCGAACCAAAACGGGAGAACAGGGAAGGGGGACCGGGAAGACTTACTTGGATTTGGGCCGCGGTCCACCACGATCTCGTTCAAGATTTCAAAGGTCCCGTCGGGTTTGTGCGTGTGCTCATCTTCCCTCTCCTCGCCGATGAGCTCCTCAACGAGATCTGGTACTCGCCCATCGTCGTCCTGGCTGGAGCTGCTTTCCTCTCCATCGACCAACTGTTTCCTCCGCTGACTTCTCATGATCGTTCCCTCGAAGCGCAGGCGTAAGCTGACCGTGACGCCCTTTTCGAACGCATTGCTGAGAATTGATCTATGCTCTTCAAAGTCGAATTTTGTCAGGAAACCGAGACTGCCGAGGGAGAAGCTCAACACCGGAGGAACGATGCGCTGGAACAACCAGCTGACGTAGAGGACAGTCCCGTCGCCGCCCAGCGTGATGACAAAGTCGAACATGTGCGGGCGGTGCCTGCACATGTCTTCGTCCCAGTACCGCAGGCGTCTAGACAGGTATTCGTCGCTATCCTCAGCTTTCATTTTGCCGGCATCGACAAACTCCTTCTTCAACTCGGAGATAAGCCCGGCTGCATTGAACTTCTTACTGTCTTTGAAATTCTCCCCCACGTAGACCGTGTAGTCCACGTCACGCTCGTGCGACAGGAGCCACTTGACAAGCTCCCTAGTCCGAATGAGTAGGTCCGGGTCGTGAATCTTGGTCAAGACGAAGATAGTCTTGACGCGGAATCTTATGCGCATGCTACTCAATCTTCGGCTCAACTCACGCACTCCCCACGCCATTTCACTCAGTTGCTTCTTGGTCAGAAGTCGACTGTGCAGTTCATCCTCACTGTTGGCAAGAGAAAGGTCCACCTGAGAGGGCGATTTGATGATTTCTCTTCGCCAAGACTTCTCGTCAATCTGGCCTACGTCACTGCCCTCTGGGCTGTCGGATGCCAGGATGGCGGCTCGGTGCTTGGCGACGCGGCCCTTGGGCTCGACTGTCCTGGACATGCCAGTCTCTCTAGAAACGTCCTTGACGCCTGATTGACGTTGGGGGCTTTCGTAGCTGGGGTGGCCGTGGTGAAGTTGGTCTGAACAAGTTTTGGTGGTGCTTGATACCGAGTTAGACCTGGACCCGTGGTTACTAGCAGAGGCAACAGCGTCGCGGGCCTTCCTCTGGCTCTCGAGGAACTGGTGCACGATGCACTCAGTCCTCTGACTTGGATGACGCGGCAGCGGACGTGATGCCTCCGAGGTGACCAGAGAGCTCTTGCGACGATACGGGTTGCCCGGATCGAAGGTGACCTATTCCGGATGTTAGCCGTCTTTCATAGCGGGACGCCCCATCTGGGATGTTTTAAGCGCGAACAAACCTCGACGGCTTTTTGATAATCGTCGTCGCTCCCACTAGAGTGAGCGTCCTCGTTATCCAGGAAGCCGACGCGCTTCTCTCCCTTGTCGTCGGTAACATTGCCAGCGCTCATCATGTCGAGTAAGCAGGCAGTCGCCGGGAGTAGATAAGAAGATGCTGAGAAATCAGGGAGCCGCGGCGGGCGCGGGCGCGGGGTAAGCCGGCGGTGCTTCGGTGCTTGACGAACACCGGAGATGTAGTATATACCTATGGGAAGGCTGGTTTTAAAAAGTTCGTGATGAGGACGCGAAGCATGCCAGATGGAAGGTAAACGCAAGCTGAAACCCTGTGGCGAAGGCGCCTTTAGCGAGGAAGCTGTAGCTGTTCGTGCAGTAGGTACGAGGGCGTCGTAGTTGGCACAATACAATGTTTAGTAACTTTAGTCCCTTGAGTCCATACTCGTTGACGTACGAGAGAGGCAAGAGCCGGGATCCAGGTTCCAGGTCTGGAGCAATACCGCGGTCCGGGCGTGAGAGTTTGGAAGAACGTGACTTGGAAGTTGGAGGATGAACTTAAAAGACTCTCCAGCTTGTTCGAGCCGACGGGACGTGGGGTCTGGGTGCAGTGATGATTGCGGCATTTGGCCGCTTATTCACTGGGCTAGCTGGGCCGACCGCCGAAGGATTAGTGGGTTGGCACCCCTGCTGTGCTGCCGTGGTCTCTGCGCTTGCTCCCGAAGAACCGTGTTCGCTGACGTCGTCCTCTGTTCGCGCTGCAGGCTGCATGTGGAACCCTGAGACGGGGGGTAACACTGAACAGGGCACACAGAAAGGCAATGGAAGACAGGAGCAGCTTCGATTCGCGCTGCCCCGTCGCTTTAGGAAACAATCTAAGTTGACCCAGCTGATGCCTTGCATGTCACTGGCCTGGCGGATGTCCGCATGACTCGAATCATTTGGCTCCCAACGGTGAATCTGGTCTTGGACTCGAGCTATTCATTGGATCACTTCAGAACAACATCGGGTGATGCTATTGCGTGTATTCGAACATGGGATGATCACTTTGCAGCCTCGGGAGACACGGGCGATTTACGGATGCCACAGCATCGACATTGCCTTACATGCAGCATGTGTAGCACTGCGTCCTTCCGTGGCTGAATAAGCGACTCGAGGAAACCCCGCGGTCCCGAAAAGCTGCCTCAATATGCAGAGAGTCCTCGCATGCAGCGAGCAAGTACCTATTATTCAACTGAGACAGACTCCCGTCGATGGTGCCTAGGTAATACCTGGTGGGATGGAATAGTAGTGTATCGATAACGGAAAGAACAAAGATAAGGAAGCGGCCATTGCTGCAGGGATCTGATAAGATGCCAAAACGATCCGTGGATCCACTTTCCCCGTCAGACCTGACCGGGAGGCTGAAGCTCCCACCATGATCAGCCACACACTCCGCCAATCACACCTAAGGGACTCGCGCCACAGCCAATCACAAGCTGCGGCGCAAACTGCATCTCGAGGCTGCCCGCGTTAGGTACCGCGTTGCTATTGACCTCCTTTTCCACCCAGGCTCGAACATGAACTCGCCCATCCCATTATGAACTCACTTCTCCCAGTATGAACTCACTTTGGTCCTCGCGGGCTGCCAACGATGGCGCCGGCGCTTCAAAGCAGCCGCCTCCCACTGGCGACGTCGCAGATGCCGTCGTTGCTGATGTCGGCCCCGAGCCAACGAACAAGCCTCCCCCGCCTCCCCCGTCACGACCGCCTCTGCAGAGAAATACGTCTGCCCCAACACCGGGCTCCAGCTCTGCACCTATACCCCCGGCCCCGATGCCACCGTCTGCATTTAACGACACCCAGGCCCCAACCGACTCGCTGTCTTTGAATCAGCTGCGACGCATCGTCGCCGAGTTTAGCCGCGGTGACCCTGTCGCCTACGACTTCGTCTACAGTGACGCGGGAGCCCACGACGAGGAGATCGACGAGTGGTTTGTCTATCAGTTTTGGCAATGGGTTCGATTGAATGCAGCGCAAAGAGCCTTTGAGTGGCAGTGGCAGCACGAGTACGATATACAAACCAGCTGGGAGGAGACGGAATACGAACAGAGAGCAAAGTTCACCCAGGATGCGTTGGACGGCTTGCAGGCTAAGGAGCCGGCCCAGCGTTCGGCGTCTATCGGAAAACTTCTATATTTGGTTCTTGGAAGATGGGGTGACACCTCCACTCCGGCTACGGTCGGTGACAGGAGGTCGGCTGCCAGCGCAACGCAGCTTGAGGCCATCAGGTCAAGCATCACTTTTCTAACATCGCTTGACGGAGTAGCTACTGTTTGGTCGGCAGTCCAAGGCTGTTTCGATGTCTTTTGGTATGGGTTTCCGTGGAGCTCTATGCCTGAGTGCTTGCTAATACCCCACAGGTCGGACGACCCACGGCTTAATCTACCCGGCGGCGCCCAGGAAGCTCAAGACGAGCTGATCAATATGATGACAATCATGTATGTTATCATTCAAGAAGCATTGAGCTTTCCCAAAGAGCTCGAGGAGACCAGAAGCAACCTTCGTAAGCGTACCATCGATTGTCCCGGGAAAGCAAAAGCTCACCCGCTCTAGTGTCGTTGAAGCCGGGCCTCGTGGACTTCATGTCCATAGCCACCTCCAAACTCCGCTGGGACGATCAGAATCTGATGCCCTCGAGTCAGGTACGACTGTCTTCTCGGCTCTTACTGGAAACTCGTACTGATTAAAGTAGATTTTCCAGCTGTATTGGAAGTGTATCCTGCTGGTGCTGGGAGGCACACAGGAGATCGACGAGGCCAAAAAGGCCACAGCCGAGACACCCAACGCGAAGTCCAAAGACATCATCACCGCATCACCTCTAGACTACCATGTTTTTCGACAAGAACTCACGTCCAAGTATCCCGCATATGTCCCGCCACCGACGTTGGTTCCCCTGGAACCGGAGAACACAACTCTGCTTCCACCTATACCCAATCAACCTGGTAGAAACAGCGCCGCCAACGGCATTCTTCCGGCACCACCGAATAGTCAAAGTGGCGGTGCCTCTATTCTGCATCAACCCGTCCATATTGCGACACCCGCCCCTTCACCACCGCCGTCCCCTGGCGTGGGAGGCAAAGGCGGCAAAAAACAAAACTACCAAACCAACCAGAATTTTCCATTCATGTATCCACCTTTGGATGCCACAAGCAACAGCGCTGGCGGCAAAGGCGGCGCCGGCCTTCAGGAGCAACTCGTTGGTCGCAAATGGGAGGGCAGCGACATTCCTGCGTCAATCCTTGAGGCCGGCGAGTTGTTTTCGAAACGAGTCCGGATGACACGCGCCACGCGACAGCTCTGGGAAGAACGCGAGAGCTTCCTCCGGTTCGAGAGAGGATGGGAAGCGGACGGCAGCGATAGCGATATCGATGAGCTTGACCTCGAACTCGAAGGGTTGACCGTCGAGGAGAAGCAGGAGATCGCTGCGTTGAGGGCCGAGACCAAGGCAGAGGAGCGTAAAGAGGCGAACTTGACGGTCAAAGAACCGGAGATCGATTATGGGCCATCAGGAGAAATGAGCGATGAAGTCAAACGCCGTCTCCTTGCCGTTGAGAGCTTCTACGTACGTCCATCGACCCCAATGTTGTCGTGATGGTGCTAACTTCCGCGGCAGAAAGAATCCCTTCCACACCTACAGTCACTTGTCATCGTACTCCTCAGGCCGATCCTGATGAATGTTACGGCCGTTCTTTCCCAGCCTGCTCAAGGTCAGCAACACCCAAGCATGGCTGGTCGAGGGCCTAATGGTGCCGTCAACGGCGGCCCAGGGCAAAACAGACAGCAACAGCAGCAGGAACCATCTTCAGCAGCCTCCGGAGGCCCACCGGATCTTCCAGAGATGTCTCCGGAGGAAGTTGATGCTGCGCGTTCCAGGGAGATTACAACAAAAGCCATTACTGGGATTCTCCTCCTGCTATTGAAATGGCTCAGGATTTCTCGTAAGCAAGCCTGACAATGCTTCGAGGCACCTGCTAACGAAACGCTTAGATGTGCTCAAATTTGAGTACATGACACAACTTCTGCTCGACTCGAACTATCTCCCCCTGGTCCTCAAGCTCTTCGCGCACCAAGACATCCAGCAGGTTGTGGACAGCAAGACGGATCGGTTGGAAAACAGGTATGCTAGCCTCCCTGCTGGAGCCATAATCAGTGAGCTAACCATGCAGCTTCTTCCACTTCTGCAATCTGCGCTCGAAGTACAAGGATAAGCCCCCTGCCCAGCCGGAGCCGGAGGAGGAGAGCGAGGACGAAGCGGCGCCGCCGCCTATTAAGCGAAGACGGTCGCCGCCTCGGCCGCCCGCGGCAGTTCCTCATCAGGGTGGGGAGCAGCACGAGGGCCATGCGGCCCGTCCCGAGGTTGACGAGCTCGGATATCCCGTCAACGACCTCCCGACGGAACCCATTACGGACTTTTCGCGGAGAAACTTCTTTTCCCTCATCAACTACCTCCGAATCATGCAAAAGATTTGCAAGCACAAAGCTCACAGGAATCTCTTACTGGTGCAGTACAAGTCGGCCAACATCCTTCGAAAGTCACTGAAGATTCCCCAACCCGAGCTTCGGCTCTACACCCTGAAGCTGTTCAAGAACCAAGTGCCGTACTGTGGTCGTAAGTGGCGGCAGAGCAACATGCGGGTCATCACGGCTGTGTATCTGCACTGCCGGCCCGAGCTGCGCGACGAGTGGCTCGCCGGTAGCGACGTCGATTCGGAGGTGGACTCGGCGCTGCCGCTGGAGCAGGCACTGCGCAGCTTGACGCACTGGTTCAACGTGCGGAGGTACCCTAACAAGATCCCGGTTGAGCTGCGGGCCGCGCTGCGCGAGGAGCAGGACTTCTTCACGAGGGAGCTCGAGAAGCTGGACACGAACTGGGCGGACGTCGGTAGCGACGAGGGCGTAAACAGTGAGTGGGAGCACGAGGCGGCTGGATGGCCATGAACACCCTTGAAGTTTTCGTTTGGTACTGTTTACTGACACCTGGTCAAGTGTCGGGTATAGGCTATTGACGACAGTGGGCTCGTCCGCGGATCCGGTTTTCTGAAGCGCCTGTCGAGGCCACGAGCACCCTAGGTGGTTCGCTCTTACACCTCTTACGGTCATGCCATAGAATTAGCCACGACTGAAACGCGAAAGTCACGACGTTACGCTAATGACGTCCGAAATTTATAGACGATTGTCACTTTACAGCCAGTCTTGTTTTCACGCACGCCGATGATAATTTCTTGATGTGATCATTTGATTCGTAACTACAAATCTAGCAAAAAGCCGTCGTCCTTTGCGACGAGCCCAACTCCTCGATTCCAGGGTATATGTTAACATCCTTGTCCAGTTTCAAGCCATGTTCTTCCATAGTCATTAGTAGGTTGAGTTTCTTTTTTCTTTTCTGATTTATATCGATCACCCGAGCCCTTAGACCCTATCATACACGCCATCGTTGTAGCGGTAGTTGGCAGGCTGGGTGCCGTTACCGCCAGCACCAGTGGTGCCGTGCTCCTGGCCGTAGCCGTACCCGTTCTCGTACTTGGGGTACCCGGCGTCCTGGGCGACGGCGGTGGTCTCGGTGGCGTAGCTGGGGCGGACCTGGTCCGGGGTGGTGTGCTCAGGCAGGGCGTTGTCGTTCTGGATGGTGTTCTGGCGGCCGCGGCGGCGGAAGGCGCTGAGGAAGCCGGCCTTGGTGCCCGAGCCCGAGGTATAGTTGTTCTTGGGGCTGGGGCCGAAGCGCTTCTCCTTGCGGTGGTGGCGGGCCAGGGCGACTTCGACCAGAATGGAAATTATGAAGAAGATGCTGTGGGGTGTTAGTGTGATTGGTTTTAAAAAGGTTCAGGAGGATGACTTACATTGCGACGATGGAGACGGCCAGGCAGGCAGTCTGCAGTTTACAAGCGGTGCGGAGACTAGGCAGATGCGTCCAGCCATCGCTGCCGGTGTTAGTCGGCTCTCCGTCAGCAGGTCCGTTGCCGAAGGGCGTGTACACGGTTCCCGAGCACGAGTTGGCGCCATCCTTGTTGGCGACGGCGACGTAGACGAAGGCGCCGATGAAGGCGACGTCGAGCACGATGGCGATGAAGGAGGTGAAGGAGCGTCCCGCCAGGCAGCACAGGAGCAGCAGGCCGATCAGGGTGTACAGCGTCGCGGAGCCCGAGATGCCCTCGACGGCGCGGATCTTGTTGGATATCGGGAGGGAGTGGTTGTGCAGCGTCGCGAGGAAGTATGAGTAGATGGCGAGGATGAGGGCCGAGGAGCCGAACTGCACGCCGCGGACGAACCACTGCAGGAACTTGAGGGCGAATCCCATGATGGGCGGTTGTTGATGTCAAAGTGGTCGAACCTTGGACCGGGTTGAGGTTGTTTAGTGGGTTGGTTTGTTGGTTGGTTGGAGATTTGCTCGACGTAGGATGTCGAACAAGAAACAGGGACGGGAGATGATCGCTTTTTGTCCTCGTCACGCCTTTGTTGGGTATTAGATGACGAATGTGAATGAACAGGTGAGAAACAAGTCTTCTTTTAATAAAACAAATGACGGGGTGACAACACCTTAATAGTTTAAAGGCACCTTTGCCTGCTTGCTTCTGTCTCCCTTCCCGCTGCCGGCAGTGAATGGGATGGGGGTCTGCCGATCCCGCATTGCGTAGATCGTGGCAAGGTAGCCCCTCCCCCTTCCAAGGCCAGGGTGTTTTATTTTATGAATAGTACAGTTCTTGGCCCAAATTACCCCGTCTTTTTACCCTAAACGGCCCATACAGGTTCCTCTCTCGAGCTTTTCGGACGGTCTGGCGGATGATGGTTGGATGGGAGCGGCGGTCTTGGGACACTACGCCGTACCGGGGGCGCTGTTTGCAGACCGATGACGAGGAAGGTTGTGGCTGATGGCGGGGCTCCCCCGGTGGAGAGGTGGTGGGTCGGTTATGATGTCAGGCGTCTTGGAGGGCCATTTGTCGGTGTGATTGGGCCGGATGGGCAGCGGCTGCTCCACATGCTGCCGGCACGGCCACGGCGGCCAGGTGCAGCGTTGTGGCTTTGCGGAGGCGGGTGGGGTCTTCGGGAATCGGTTTCTCTGCAGGGTCTTCTCTCTCGACCGGGGGGTGCTTGCAGTCCACGGCGCAGCAGTGGCTCCCTCCCGGCAAGCACGGGAAGCCCGGGTGGCGGGGCGTTCATGACCTAACAGGAACCTGAGATGCTTCCAAACAATTAAAGTTGAAGATTCTTTTCTTCCCGGCTTTTATTTTTGATTCTGGCCTGTCGACGAGGTTCTAGACTTCGATGGTTGGGTTCTCCTCATGTCTGGACAGCTTGAATTTCTGCGTCTCGCGTGTTTGAACCCGCCCATCCTATTGCGCATTTTGCATTCCTTCTTCTAGCTGAGACTGAACCGACCCGCTTGATGGGTTCAGCAACATCCGGGAATCGCTGGGCGTAGTGTACGCGTCGCCGTGCATGTCTCGGTTTGATGGTTGGAACCCGGCTGCTGAAGATCATTGGCGGACACACAACAAGCTGCCAGGTCGATCCCATGGATGAGATAATTGGTGTGCTTAGTTGGCATTCTGCCCGCTGGTTTGTCCGAGAATTGTTTCCCAAGCAATACACAGTACACACTGTCATGAGCATTCCCCCTGGCCTCAACCAGGGTCCCCCAGTTCACATATACATGACCTCTGGACTGAAAGAAACAATTGACTCGCGAGTTGGTCGAAGACCTGTGCTCCCTCCCGACTAGCCTCGCATCTTGTGTCAAGTACAGCAATGAATTGTTGCAGAAAGAAACGAGACAGCCCCTGAGGTTTCGTGTGGGAAGAGAAAAGGCCAGCGAACATAAAGAACATGAGCACATTGACCGGCCGCGGCACGCCCTGCCAAGGCCCGCCCAGTCAAGGAAAAGATTGTCTTCCGCCTGAACATCAGGCTGCAGGTGCGCGTTCGCGACTTCTTGGAATATCTTGTCACCGCCGTCTTGCTTGGCTTTTCCTGGTCGGGCTTATGTCATTGACTTGGCATTGCCTGCCCGCGGGAGTCGTTCATCACATGATTCGACTGAACAGGAGCAGGAAACTTAATCCAACACAGGGGACCGAAACTGACAGGACAGGTCTAGAGGATGTTTACCTCCACGACTGAAATCTATGAAACTTTTGCTGAGTGTCGACTTCGTATTCTTTCAAAGCGTCAGCTATGTGCAACAGTTTACCGTCAACTCGGTCTAAATAAAGGTACTGAAGATGTCGGTGTAGATTACGTCGTCTGTGTGGCAATCACATAAACACAACGTTGTAGAGGAACAAAACCCGAGACAGCCGAGACATCCTATCGTTGGTGTGCGTGTGAAACTTGATAATCGGAAGAAGTCCGAACATTGACGCTTCGTTTCTGTAATACCTAAGCACTCGCGGTAGGTATCAGGGCGGTGCTCCGATGTGGGCCAAGATACCGGCATCCGAACGGCGGTAAACCGGATCAAGCGGCAGACGGATTTCTGTCAATGCGGAAGGCGGCCACTTCTTCCGAGGCTGTCGATCAAGCTGCACAGTGACTCGGAATGTATGTTGTCGGCTACATTCGATTTGCAACCCAGCCGGCCGGGCGCCTTCCAAAGACCAAAGATGGATGGTTCTCTTCGGGGCCTTCTGGACGCACCGTACAACTCGTATCTGTAACCTCAACGGACTGACACGTTGCCGAGGGGCACGTTGTGTGACATCGGAAACAGAAATTGTTGATTCGGGCTTTTGATCTTTCTTCAGCGGTGCTTGGCAATGACGCCCAACCCGAAAGTCTCCTTTGTTCCGGGAAGCAATTGTCTCGCAGGGCGTACCATGTCTTTGTGAAGAATTGCCGCGAATGTTTGGCACACCTTCTCTTCATTGTAGTCAACACTACACAGCCAGGCCGTTGGCTAGTTGAACACCGCGTGGATTCGACGCCGAGGCTTCGGTCCAACTCATCGGCGCGTCCATGGCCTCCAGGGCTAGGCGGTATTTTCTAGTCCTTGCCCTCTAATGCGACAAAATCGATAGTCCGTTTCCACTAGCAGCAGCCACCGTCGGCCGCCACGACAAGTGCAGCATCCCCCTTTGCAATTTCAGTGATTGCCCCGGTTGCTCGTTCTTTTGACAAGGTGACAGGATCTGGCAAGGTTCGTCAGGCTGTGGAGAAGAAGTCACGAAATTTTTGACACCGCAAGGGCGTCTTGGCGAGGAGTTTTCACGACGGCGACATCATGTTCGAGCGCCTTGGTGTGTGTTGATGAGATGTCGCTGGGGTTGGTCGATAGAGACAACCGGAGACGACAACTACTATGTAGCGCCTTCACGTTGGGTTCCTGATTCTTCTCGGGTCCGGATGTCGGCTTGGGTAACACGGCGGAGGATCACGGGTAGGCAGCCATCATTCGTATTGTCCAGATAGGCGTCCTCAAGTTGCGGTGTCGAAGTGCCGCCAAAACCGATGCCACCGCAGCATCGTTGCTGTCCGTGAATACGCTCCTAGCCCACCTGAAGATCAGTCAGATCCAGACCGAGGGCATCCTCCGTGCTGCGAGGATTACGCAAGCTGCAATGAAGGCACAGATTGCAAGCATTCAGGCTTCAGCTGAGCGCCATCACGGTCCTGGCATCAATAGTCTGTTGTCGACAATGAGGGGCGGTCCAGGATGGGCCATGTCGAAGAGCCCGGAATTGAGGGCTTCGTAGGTGTACCGCGCCCAGATTTGCTGCCGAGAATCTGCCCAGAATGCTAAATTCGAAGATGCAGGCAGATGGGAAGATGGATGGATGCCCTCATGCACGATGCAATTTGTTGCACGACAGGCCATTGGGTCGAGCAGAGCCAATTCGCTGTTACCTAGGTAGTGAAAGAGGGGATCTTTCAGGGCAACGTTAGGGCGCTGCATGGGAAAAACAAGCGTTCCTCAGGGGCAGGGGATCCCATCGGCACACCCCTGGACGGTTCCCATGCTGCGGCTGGCACCGCCTGAAGCCACAAAAAGCCCCGCATCCAATCAGCGGCTGCGAGGACGCACTGGGGCCTTTTTCATCCAATGCAGCTGGAACGCTAGATCGAAAGAGGAAAGAGGGGTTCTGGTCTCCTTGGGCATCCCATGCCAAAAATACGAAGGCGCACCACAGGACTGCCATCAACAACACTACTAACACCATCACAACAAGCGCTGCTCTTTGACGCTAGACCGCCACGCCAATTTCTATCCTCCTTGGTGATAGTTGCTCTCATTCTCAGCCCGGACCTGCCCAGGTTGCCCAGATCGTCCATCTCGCCGCTATTCCACCCGGCCGGTGCCTCGTTCTCTCGGCCTTCTTCCACGCGTTGGCGTAGAGCTGTTGCCGCATGGAAGCGCCGAGTCTCTTTGTCGTCCCCTTTCAGTCCACTCATCTCTCACACGATGAATCCGCCGCCATATCAAACGGCGACAGCCTGCTGTTTCCCATCCCTTTCCTCCTCTCCATCACCAGTCTCTCCTTCTTTGCCCGCGACCCTCACTCTCTTCCAACGCGTTTCGTATTTCTGATATATTAATTCAAATACTAGCCGTTCTTTAACGAACGGCCGAGTCGTTCGCTTTCACTCGCTACTACAATACCCTCATTTTAATACTTAGGCGCCGCATTCGAGTTTCAGTATGAAGCTTGACTCCTCTTCGCTGCTGAGCCTTCTGGGCTTAGCAGCCCACGCTCTGGCTGACCCTACATGGCCCTCAGACATCGACGAGTTGGAAGAAATCATGTATCAGACTGGCCAGCTCAGATCACGAAAGTTCGCCGACACTGTAAACCCGTGCACCAGAGAGGTTTCGGGACCAGGTCGCAGAAACGCTGCCGAGTGGTTGAGAACGGCGTTCCATGATATGTCGACTGCCAACATCTACCAAGGGTTCGGAGGCCTTGATGCTTCGCTCCAGTACGAGTTGGGCTCCTCCGAGAACGCAGGCCCGGGCTTTGGGACAACAATGACCTTCATGTCTCCCTACCTGACTCGGAAAAGCAGCATGTCGGATTTGATTGCTCTCGGCGTCTACACCTCGGTTCTGTCCTGCGGTGGACCTTCCGTCGCCATTCGATCCGGTCGCGTAGATGCGACCCAGGCTGGCAACCCCGGCGTGCCTCAACCCCAAAACGACATCGGACTCTTCAAGAACCAGTTCCTCCGTTTGGGCTTCTCTACTGAGGAGATGATCCAGGTCACGGCCTGCGGCCACACCATTGGAGGTGTCCACTCGGCTCAGAACTCCGACATCGTCCCCGTTGGCCGGTTTCCTGACGAGGTGGCCACTTTCGATACGACCGACGCCGCGTTCGACAACAAGATCGTCACCGAGTACCTCGATGGGTCAACCAAGAACCCCCTGGTCTTCGTGCCCGGAACCGCAACCAGGAAGAACTCCGACTTCAAGGTCTTCGTGGCCGATGGCAATGTCACCATGAACCGCTTGGCCAACCCTACCACCTTCAACTCCGTGTGTAAGACTGTCTTCGAAAAGATGATCAACGTTGTGCCTCCTGGCGTGACTCTTGGTGATCCCATCAAGCCCTACGAGGTCAAGCCGGTCCAGCTGCAGCTTACTCTGACGAACGTAGCCATGATGCAGCTCACGGGCTACATTCGCGTTCGTACAACCCAATACACTGCCGGAAACATTGCCGACATCATCGCCGACATCACCATCAACTACAAGAACCGAAACGGCGGCACCACCTGTGGCTCTGGCAATTGTGCCTTCAACATTCCTCTGCAGGGTATCTCCAAGGGCTTGGAAGACACCTTTGCCTGGTTTCCTATTGGGCAGGATCTCCCAGTAAGCTCGGGCATCTCGTCTTTTACCATCACTATCAACATGAAGAACGGCCCCAGCCAGTCTTACGACAACAACGGCAACGGCTACCCTGTCCAAGATGGTATCTTCCTGCAAACGACCCAGAGCTGTTTGAACCAAAACTCCGGACAAACTACCATCATAGCTGCAGTTCGCAACGATCGCACGACTCTTCCTGTCTCCGCCGAGATTACCTACAAGACGAAGCAAACCGGAACTAGTGTCGTGCCCCTTCTGAAGAAGATGACGCTCGATATGACCAAGGGAGATTGCCGGGGAAGCTACACGTTCTACAGCGTGACCACGAACATTCCGGGCTCTCTCAGCGTCGAGTCAACCATCGACGTTATCAGTGGAACGAACAGCTCTGCGATGGTCGATTCTTTCAAGAAGGCCAACATTCTTGGAGGTGGCTGCTCAAGCTGGGCTGGAGGCAGCACTTGCAGCAGTGTCACAGTCTCGTCCGTCGTGCCGTCCCGCACATCTACAAGTGTGGCACCGACTGCTACGCTTCATCACCGCGATACCATGGGAGGATACAAGCTTGTGTCCTGCTGGACCGAGGGCGCCAACGTAAGAGCACTCACCGGCGCTCAGTTCGCTTACGACGGCATGACTCTGGACAGCTGCATGGCCAACTGCACTGGCTTCGACTACTGGGGAACTGAGTATGGCCGGGAATGCTACTGCGGAAACTCTCTTGCCCCTTCCAGCTCCTCGGCGCCCCTGAGCGAATGCAACCTGCCGTGCTCCGGAGACTCGACCCAATTCTGCGGTGCCGGCAATCGAATCGAGCTCTACTCCACCACCGTCACCCGCACCACCAGCTCGACACCCGCCGCGACCGCCACCCTTGCCCACATTCCCACCATTGGCAAGTTTTCTCTCGTGGGCTGCCAGACCGAAGGGACCAATGTTCGCGCGTTGCAGGGAGCTCAGACAGCGTCGGACTCCATGACCCTGGAAAAGTGTGCAGCGTTCTGCTCGGGTTGGTCGTACTTTGGTACTGAGTACGCCGGCGAATGTAAGATGCTTACTCCCGTTCAATCCCTGACCGAGTTACTAACATACTCCTAGGCTACTGCGGCAATAGTCTACACGAGACCAGCAAGCCTGCCCCCATTGGCGAGTGTAACATGAAGTGCTCCGGCAATCCTTACCAGTACTGCGGTGATGGGAATCGCTTGGAGCTGTACAAGGCCGCGAGTTCCTCGTCCACTCTGGTCACCTCCACGGTAGCGGCAACACCTACTTCAGCTATTTCTAGCTCAGCAAGCTCTTCCGTTTCGTCTGGCAGCACTCCTTCTCCAACCAGCTCCTTCAGCGCACTGGAAAACGGCAGCTCTTCCGCTTCTTCAGCCCCTGTTACACCTTCGTCCACATCGTCCGGCGGCAGCTCTGCCCCTTCTAGCAGCAGTCACGTATCTACAGATAACCACGCTGCGTTTGCGAGCAGTACGGCAGCAGCTTCAAGCAGCGTGGCTTCCTCCGCTAGCAGCGATTACTCAGCCATCAGCAGTGCGACCAGCAGCTCCGTTTCTGCAAATGACCACGTTGTGTCAACTACCAATGCCGCCTCAAGCACTACAACTTCGATTGCCACCAGCACTGCCCCTACACTCGCTCACAAGACTACCGTGGCAGCCTACAACCTCACAGGCTGCTGGACGGAAGGCAACGGAATCCGCGCCCTGGGTCAGAAGGGTTACGCCTCTCCCAACAACATGACGCTTGAGAACTGCGCCTCTTTCTGTTCGGACTACAAGTACTTCGGGACGGAGTACAGCAGCGAATGCTATTGCGGCAACTTCCTCGCGTCCTCGAGCTCGGAGGCCCCGTTGGGAGACTGCAGCATGACCTGCAGCGGCAACCAGTACGAGTACTGCGGCGGCGGTAACAGGCTCACTCTCTATGAGTCCAACAAGAAAGTTACTGCCCCTAGCCAGCCATCCACCGTTGGTGCTTACACCTACCTCGGATGCCGTACAGAGCCGGCGACAGGCGGCCGTGCCCTTGATGCCAAGGGAACGGCCTCGGACAAGATGACAAACGAGGTGTGTGCCCAATTTTGCGATGGCTTCGCCTACTTTGGCACGGAGTACAGCGGCGAGTGCTACTGCGGTACCGCGTTGCCTCAGACCTCCCTTGAGGCTCCGCAAGGCGACTGCAACATGCTCTGCTCGGGCAACAGCACCGAGTACTGCGGCAGCGGTAATAGGTTGTCGGTATACAAAAAGTAATTAGGGGTATTTGCGGTACATTTGTGTCCACGAGACTATGGAGTTTAAGAAAGGGGCGGTTCGGCTAACGTGGATGATGATACCTTTGCCATTAGAAGTTAATCTTTGGCTATATTATTTTAATGTATATACTTGAGACTGGAGGCTGGTTGGTGATAGGTAGCAGCTGCAGTGAGGAGATCGTCTCTCACATCAAGATCAATAATATTAGTTTTATTCTGCCCAGTTTCTCGCACTTAGCACCCGTCTCATACCACCCCTGTAGTTGTCTATCGGAGGTGAGTCCTGGGCGAACAAGAATCTTAGAAAAGGAGTGGATGACTTGCCTCGATTTACATTGTGTCAGCGGTTCTCTGTGACTGACATATCAAAGAATCCGCCGAGGGAGCATAACCCCACCTGCTCAATCTGATGCCCCAGGTAATCTTCAGTCCAGTCGTTGAATTGACCATACAAGTTTGAACGGATATGAATTTGTTGATTCTAATAAAGGCTGCAAGAACGCGTGTATGAAGCCGTTGAGAGCACCATCCTCGACAGCTCAGTGAAGAGTCGAGTCCACCGAGCTGCAAGCGGCACGACGCCCTCTGCTAAACACCAATGAAGCTTTTGTTTCTCGTTACCGCCGGGCTCGTTGGGCGTTCATCTTCATCCATGTTCTTTCCTGTACGTCGACTTGTAGCCTTCCATTTCTGATACCGCGGTTGCGAGAGTGCGGGCGACCACCAGCATGGCCGGCCATTCACGGTCTTGGGACAAGGCGTTGAAACTCGACGGCAGTAAGTCGAAGATGCCCCAAAAGCCCCCCCCCCCCCCCCCCCCCCCCCCCCTCCCACGGCGATGAACCCGTTTGTGCAGGGTGGGGTATTTCGAGCATCAGTGACCCGAGTGAGCGTCAGCCAGTCCTCGAGTAATGCTGCGGTGTGGTGTGTACACTCTAGCTCGCCCTCTACCAGAATAGGAGTTGTACAAGCTGAGCAGGTGACGGGGAGTATTCCACGGGCCACCGGCGAATGCCACACCCATCCGTATAAAAAGGAGACTTCAGCTCCCCGATTTGATATTGCTGCCACGGCGGCAGCCGCGGGCATCGCATCTTCCAAGGGGCGGTCGAGTCACCTCGAGACGTGCATCCATAAGCCGACCGCTTCCTCGCAGTGTCAATGAAGGTCATGGTAACTTGATTATCCTCTGTGACGAGTTGGGGCGGTGAGAGAATGGGGCCGTCTTGGATCGGATGGCTGCTGACTATACAGTCCTCCCGCAAAGTGTGGCATCGCTTCTTTGCGCCGTCCGTCACGCCTGTCGTGGTATTCCACCCGGGAATATACGAGAAGGGCCGCAGGTACTCGTCCAAGCCGCCAAGCAAGTCGAGACGTCGACGTATGCATCTGCGGGCCTACACGAAGGAAGACGAAATGCGATGCACAGCATACCTTGATGCCGCCCTTCATGGAAACGACAACGGCCTCTCTTTGGAACCGTGTCAGGCCCATGGAGGATGCTATATATGGAGATGCGGGTGGTAGGTACACGGATTCCCAGATGTGAAGAACCAGGAACGAATGCCATTGTTCTTGAATCATACATACTCGAAGCCTCCCGATGAGATCCTTCTGCCAATCACTCCAATTCATGCATTGCTCTTCCCCCATCTCCACCGCGGATCCCCACGAGAATTGCATTTCGAGATGACCACGAGCCGCAAACAGCCTACAGCAGGCGTTGCTGAAATCCTTATATACTGCATCGAGAGTCTGGGACACAAGAAGAACTGAAAAGCCGCATCGAACCTTCAGAAACATTGATGATTCAATCGGTTCAACACGGGAACCAGCGTTCAATTCCAGGCACGATCAACTTCGCCAACACCGCCACGAAACGGCCTCCATCGAAAGCGTCGAGTTCGCCTTACCCATCTCGGACAACACTTGAGGGCACATAAGCGTATGGACTCTTCATCCGTATCGCACATCAGCTCGCGCGACGGATTGCGTATTGGAACTACGAAAGTCTCGCATAGTGCAGCATCATGGAACTCGATTTACCTCTCCCAAGATAAAACGCCGGGCAGAAGAGAAGTTGCCTTCACACAAACCTCGCCTTCCACGCAATTAGACATGCAACGAAATGGCAGCCAGCCACCAGCCGCACTGAAGGGATTGTTATTGATGGAAGACGAACCCGACGTTGTTGGGGTGGGCGGCGAAACGATGGGCCGACGTCCCGCACATAGGGCACATGCACGCCTTCAGTCCCAACGACCGGAACCAGAACGGGAGGGGGAGGCGCTGCGATAACACGAGCATGACGTATCGCCGCTCGCAGCCCGCAGCCGAATTCTTTCAAACCTTCCTCAGCGCCCCGTCTTCAGAACTCAACGAGCCGGCGGGTACAAAGACAGTAATAGGTCGTCAACTTTAGTCAAAAGCTCGGGATGGATTCGTCACGATTCTAGTTCGGTGTTCTTGCAGGGCGAAAGTAAATACGCAGAGCTCTCACGGGTCTAACGGCAAGATAGATCAGCACCATCACAGTAGAAGTAGAGATCACGACAGCGTGGCAGCATGGCAGAGCACCTCATCCTCATCGGGGCGTGCTACCTCGACACGATCCTGAGGCACGGCAATCTCCCATCCCACATACAAAGCCCGAACGCGACGAAACGCAACTAACACCCATCAGCGTCCCTCGCTTCCCCGAAGAGGACTCCAAGCTGCGCGCCACGAGCATTCGCGTGAGGCGAGGTGGCAACTGCCCAAATACGATCGAAGTCCTCCACCAGTTCATCAATAACGCGTCATCCGGGCCCTCGATTCCTAACGCCCCGCCGCCGCGACTGCATCTCGTCTCACCTCTGCCGGAGCGCCAGTCGCAGGCAACCGCGCAGATCATCGCCTCGTTCCCGCCGAGCCGAGAGGGTTGGGGAGCGCTTCCTGTCAACTTCGATCACTGCCTTTTCCGCGAGGGTCACCAGGCGCCGGCGAGCAGCTACATCCTCCGCAGCGAGGCGACAGGCAGCCGCACCATTGTGAACCACAATGATCTCCCCGAGATGACGTCGGAGGAATTTCTCGACATTGCCGAGGCTTTCCGCGCGAAGCGCAAGACGTGGTGGCACTTCGAGGGGCGGATTCCCGAGACGACACTCGAGTGCATCCGGATCCTGAGGAGGGTTTTCGGCAACGAGGCGATGGTCAGCGTCGAGGTCGAGAAGCCTGGGAGGCCAGGGCTGAGGCAGCTTGCCGCCGAGGCGGATGTGGTCTTCTACTCCAAAAGTTGGGCCGAGGTGAGAGGCCTGCGTGGCCGCCTGCTGGGGGGAGTGTTGCATACTGACACTCCGCAGGACTGCGGCTACACCTCCGCTGAGGATTGCCTGAGAGCAGAAAGGCAGCCGCGGGCGTGAGTTCGCCAGGAACCTTCTCATCGAGACACTCACTTACCAGACGTGCAGTTCCGTGGCTACGATCACCTGGGGATCACATGGAGCGTCGTGCTTGTCACTCAAAGACCAGCTCTATGTCGAAAGTCCAGTAAGACACCCGGTCGAACATGTAGTCGAGTAGGTCGCCACTCTGTCCCCGAACCACACTACGCGTGGATACGCCGAGGAGCGGCCTCGATCGAATACTGACGTGACAACACGCAGCTCGGTAGGTGCTGGAGATACGTTCGTCGCGGGCATGCTCTACGGTCTCACCTGCCAGGCCGAGACTTGGAACCTGAGTGAGAAGTTGGATTTCGCAGTCCACTTGGCCACACTAAAGGTTCAACGGGAGGGGTTCGGTGGACTTGGGGACGACATGCAAAGTCGTGCTGGCGGTGGGCCGCCCGTGTCGGATCAGGTCAGGGGTTAGATGAAAGCTGTCGCCGCGGCGGCTCCTCCGGGTTCTGCCCCCGACGCCGTAGAAGGTCGCTTCGGCCGTGGGCTAGAGAAAACGGATTAGGTGGGTCACCAGAGCCCGCAGTCGTCAGGATACGGCCATGTGCTGCACAGCATGGGAGTAGGCCGAAGCTTGCCCCCGCCGGCGTACCGGTGGACTGGCTGTCGGCGGTCACACCTCTTGCGCAAGAGAGTTGGAGGGTCTTGGTGGGGAACAAGAGGCGGTGTATACGATGGACAGTGGGCAAGCTAGGAGGTAGCCTGCGAGGGTCGGTCCAGGTAGGAGATGGGAAGGCAGAATCGCATCTGGTCGACGAGACATTTCGTCGTAAGGTTACAGAGCGCGGTAGCAGCTGATGTGCACCGCACCTACACCTCAGCTTGCAGCGGCGTTAAGGTGGAGGAGAGGAGTGACCGACCGTGCCACCCTGCATCAAAACATCGAGGCATCGACTGAATGTGAGTCGGCAGGGGCGCACCTGACGCCTGGTAGAGGCGAGCGAGGCTACAGAACGTCTGCAGGGGCGTGCGCGACGGGTCTTCAGACCGAGTCGGAGAAGAACAATACGATGCGGTGACGAGAGAATCTATCGGGGAACGTTTGCAGTCCTGAGGATCCAGTGGAAAATTTCGACACAGCAAGCTCGTCGCGTGGAGACGGCGGTTCCGACACTACCGGCATGCGAAATATCGCACTCTGGTTTGCTCCGCAGGGTTACGTGGTCTCAGACGGAGAAGGGGGAGGGAAAAAGGCCTCTCGCCGATCACCCAAGTCGGAGTGAAACTGAACACGAGTTGAACTTTGCACGGGAGCTGGAATTGGTCTGGCCATAGCGGAGTCGTGCCGTCGAGAGGGGATCGGATTGTGGACATCTGGACGTCTATTGCGTTGAGTTCTGGGGAATGTTTGGAAAAGGGGTACCAGACAGAGACAGGCGGCAGTTTGCTGGTCAGGTTTGTCGCGGCAGAGAAAGGGAGAAGTGCTGACAGGCCGAAAGGCGGTCAAGTGGCCTGACCCTGAGGAGCTTGCGCCGTTGCGGTGACTCGGAACCTACCAAGGAAGGTCAAGCGTCGTGCTTTGCCGCTCTCTACCTAGAGAGCGAGGCTACTCCGTAGGTTTCTAGGTTCCTGCTCTAGGTTGTTGAAGCCCAGTGGGGCGGGGCTGCGCCTGGGGCTCTTCCCCATAGAATCTTGTGACCGGCCACCGCTTCTACACGACTCCGGCCTGCCTGGAGCGTCGTAGACGGGTGGGTTGTCCCTTGGGCAGGAGTCGCGAGGAGGGCGGGGGCTCTGTGCAGCGGACATTAAGCTGTGTTGGAGTGGACGACCCAGATGCATCTGCTGGTCCCGAGATCCTTCCGTTGTCCGACGGTGCGTGCTGACAGGTTCATGTATGCATGACCAACCGTCGCCTGGTCAGGGAAGGGGAAGGGGGTGTATGCCGAGCGCGGCAGCCACGGCCCATAATAGCTGTACAAGGTATCCGTAGTGTAGTGAGTACTACTATAGAGTGTGGTCAGACAGCTGGGAGCGGGCTTCTCAGTCTCTCATCCGCAGTCAAGTGACATTGCTCGTCGACGCAACTTGGCCTCGTGCTTGGCCAGACCAGCAGCGAAACGATGATAATATGGACGAGCTTTCAGTCGGCCGGCTGTTGACGGGCTCGGACGTGCGGAGGGCGAGGCGTCGTGTCCCGGCGATGGCATGTCGTGTCGAGTCGTCGACGAGTACCTAGGTGTCCGTACCAAGTACGAGCGGTTGTACGGAGTAAGACGGGGTTCTGCAGGCGGGTTGGTTCTGGGAAGAAGGGGTGCCACAGATCGCGGCCCCTGACGCAAGCGAGCGAATACTGTCAGCGGCAATATTCATTTGTTTAGCACCTTGAATTTTAAGTCGAGGGGCAGCGTCAGAGCAACGGGCGGTCCCTGGTGGCAAGAATGACGGGTGGCCCTCCACGACATGACTGATGCCGTGCAGCAGCCCTGCGGTGACAGGGGTATGGTGGCATCTGACAAGGAACATGTTGGGTACGCGGTGTACTCCGTCCTTGAAGAGGAGACAAGGTCGCGAGCGCCGGGGGCGAGCAGAAAGCGACCAAGACGACGACTCGGAGTTGGTGGTGGTGGTGGTAGATAAGTGGTGGTGGCAGGGCCAGAGATTCGCGTGCAGGGTCGGAAACAGCGTCCTGAGCCAAAGGGGGGCGGGGGCGGATCGTCAATCTGAAGTTATGGTGACCGTAGCTGTGCCTGTATCCTGTTGGTAGGACGGACGGGGCATGCAATCGTCAATGGCGCGGGTGCCCAAGAGCATTGATTGCATTTCCTTGGTGTAGTGTAGGGAGGAAACACGATGGCCGCGAAAGTGGCCGAGGCGAGGCGAGGCGATGCCCTGCGATACGATTCGAACCGAGCTTCGTGGATGCATGTCGAGAGAAAGATGGTTCCGAATCTGATGGCTGCTGCAGAGGCCGCTCTGCCACTCGATCATCCCAGCAGGAGGAGAACGGGAGCAGGGTGTGAGAATTAGGAAGGAAGGGGAGTGGGTGGAGGCGAGGCTTTGTCGAAGGAAAAAGCAAAACCGAACGAGTGGAATGCAACGGCGCCTGCGGTCAGCCTCCCAGGTCAGGTCAGGGTGTGGCTAGGCCACTTGGGAGGGGATCGCATGTGGAGGGCGTAATGTACCTGGCAGGTATTCCATCTGTACTTCCTGTTGCAGGAGGAACCGCGGCCCACCTGTGGGTGAGAAGTCGCGTTTGTGGAAGCGTCACGTCAATCAGGTCTCGAGGGGCTGCGGATTGTGAGCAGCTTGAAGTACCGATCTACCAGCGCTAATGTATGTGAGGCACTAAGGATACTACCTAGGATATGGCACAGTACATACCTATACGTGCGGATATGGGTAGTGTGTCTACCTGGTAGGTAGGTACACCTATCAGATGGGCCAAGTGTGGGGGGAGGAGCGGGCACCAGGTGCGAGCCGTCGACGGATGCTCATCGTGTACCCATGCGCCGGTTCTGATGCTTCCCACTGTCTGTTTCCCGTGATGTATGTACACAGTCTAGGTATGATAATACTACTGCCATGCGATTGCCTGAGCTTCCGTGCGCAAGGCATGGCACCGCGTACCAAACCAAGACACTTACCTACTTACCTCTTGGAGGTCAGAAGCAGACTAACTGCGTTGGGCGGCGTGATTGGCCTTGCCCGACTTGTCTTTGGAAGGGGTTGCGTACTTGGGAAGGGTACTACACTAGGTACTATGCACTGCATGTATCTGATGTGCTTAAGTAAGGCACCAAAGGTAGGCCGAACGAAGCCTGCGAAAACGAGAAGGCAGGGTCAACGAGGCATGGCGCCTTCGCCTTCCTCAGGGTATCTACCTGTGGACACTGGCTATGTACCATAATTAGTAGGTAGTCAGTTTACGTACGCGCACTAGTACTATGTACAGCATCAGCCCATACGGATATAGAGAGAGCGAAAGAGTAATACTTCCTAAAGGCAGGTGCTTACTACCTAGGTACCTACTGTACGTATCCACTTAGGCGAGCATTGCAGGTATCCATATTGCCTAGCACATATCGACGACGACGTGCCTAGGGACGTAGCCTGCAGTACTACACTAGTAGCACCTGCTCCGCAGACCTCTGACTCTGACCTCGGCGTACTACATAGTATGTACACTAGCACCGCACAGGTAGCGGCAGCGGCAGCGGCAGCGGTGCGGTAGTCACAGCGGGCGATGGCACTTCTAGCGGCGGCGGCGGCAGTCGGCAAGGGTGAGACTAGGCTTGGCGTGAGGGCCCCACGAGCTGTGCTGGTTGACTGGTTGGCAAGTAGAGATGCCCGAGGAGGGGGTGCTGGTTGAAATTCGTGAGAGGATCCAGATTCCCCGTTGCTTTGCTTTCGCGCCTTGTCCCCGTCCCGTTCTGTCCTGCCTCATCGACTTTTTGTGTGCATGTCCACCGACCTTACACACACCCCTATCCTCGTCTCATCTACCCCCTACCCTCTTTGGACCTTCACAGAGATCGGTAGGGGGCCGTTTCCATCGCCATGCCGAGCCTCCGCCCGCGAATGGATCAGGTTGGGCAGGACTCTGTGTGTTTGTTTGCACGGTTCGGTGTCTCCAGGATGAAGTGGGAGGATTTGTGAGAAGTACATAGTAGGCCTCAAGACGTCTCCCAAAACTTACAGGCTCTGCCTGCCTTGCTTCCGATACCAAGGATTCTCCGCCGTGATTTGGGACATTGCATGCATTGATAGTACGCCCGGAGCATCGACGCCGTCCTCTGCTTCTGCGACGAGTCATGGTCCGCATCGCAAACTTGTTGAGCGGCTCCGTGTCCATGACTATCCATCCTCCAGTTTTGCCGTCTCCTAATCTCCGTTCCTGTGCTTCCTCGGCACCCTAGGAGTGACTGGCAGTCGGTGTTTTGAGACGTTGACAGACGACGCGGAGAGAGTCCGGCAGCCCGAGTACCCCTGCCATACTCTCTCCACTTTGAAGAACGCCTCGAATCCTCGATTGCCATCCATCACCCGGCTACTGCGGTCGTAGTGTGTCGACAAGACGAGAGCTATAATAAATTATCATGAGGGCGAAAATCCTAGACCCATGGCACTGGTTAAAGAGTGGCACCGCCGGATACTTTCTTCTACCCTTCTCTCCAATGAACGGGCCGGGCGAGCAACGCCAACGCTACGTCGCGCTCTCTATCGACCGGGTCTCGTCATCTTCGAGCCTATCCTTGTCATCTCAGCACGTTGAATTCTGGGGACGGGACCGGGGCCGGGGTCAGGACTGGGGTCCGAGGTTTCTGGTGACAAGCCATGACCGTCTCTCGGCCAGTGTTTGGTACTGCGTCCTTCTTCCCGCATTCAGTCAGGCGAGAGAGATCGACACGGATGGCTGTGATGGCCGCCGCTCCATGTCGAGCTGGTTTATCCATAGTAAGATGGTTTTCATAATAGTCAGCATGCGAAGCGCTACCATTCATTCTGCTTCGAACTACTTGGCAGAAAACTTTCAGAATGGGGGACCGGGAAGTGACACACGCTGCCCAAACTAGCGCTTGCTGCCGTGTATCGCTCAAGATGGTTTGGGCTTAAGTGCCTTGCACCCCTCCTTATGCTCCAGAGTTGCACGATGTTGCCGTCGTGCTCCGTTGTATCGAATCGTCCCGAGGGTGGGTGCTTTCTGTCAAGTCCTCGCATCCATGCATGGCGCTCAGTGTGTCAGCAAGGGATCTTTGGATGGCCCGCGCGTGAACAGTAGATCACCGCCTGGGACTGAGTTGATTGGGCTATTTCGCTGGCCCCTGGGTCGGGCCTGAAGGTCGACAGCGTTGTCGAGACCTTGAAATCGCCGGCTGTTGTCGACTATGCCTATCCTTGCCATGTTTCATTCTCATCTCTCGCAGACAGCAGGACGCATCGCCCCTCCCCCCCCCCCCCCCCCCCCCCCCCCTGGTGGCCCAGTAGAGCCCGCCTATGAGATCCCTGGTTTCGAGCCAAGCTAGCCGGCATGACGGTATGTGCATTAGAGTGTTTTTTTGTCGGTAGGCACCGGTTTCACCGGGGTCCTGTCGTTTTTTCCTCTGCCTTCAGTGTTCCTCATGGAATGCCAAACGAGCCACACCATAACGCACTGCCCTTCGTACCCCTAAACCACAAACGACCGAGCGTGGGCCACGACTTTATTTAGCCCAAGGCCGAAGGGGCACGCGCTGATGACTTGCTGGGACAGGAACCCGGGGCGCGCACACACACCACACCCTTTCCTCTCCGAGTGTGTGAGTGTGTGTGGGTGTACGGATAATTAGCATCCAATACGTCAGTGATATGGCGGGCCTGCAACTTCTGGGTCGTGTACGCCGCATCAATGTGAACATGCGAGCCCATTCGAAGCAACAGCTTATTCCCGGGAAGCAAGATAACTGACAACGCAGCCACCGTCTGCTGCATTGTCTCTGCTGTCTCGTTGACCAGGGCGGTAAGCGGTGTCGTCCGAGGAGAGTATCCAAACGAAAGCAAGGGCTGTCTGTTCAAACGTGTTGGGGGCCATTGCCCACTAACGTCTGTCTGAATTGTGCTGGCAATTTCGTCCTTCGGTCAGTCGTTTGGATGAAGAGCAGGTCGAGCTATCCGTAGCCGGGACACGGATCCAGAATGGAAGGGGAAATTCATGAGCTGATCAGCCGAGCAGTAATATTGAGTTGTCTTTGCTTGGATCTCAAGCAATCTATCCACACCCTCGTTCGGTGGCGTGCAACCGCCAGTGCAGTCGGACAGGCTCCCGTTGACAAGGGATAGGATCAACGGGCTAGCTTCCCTGGCGAAGGGTCCCCTACCGGCGGACGACACGTCGTTTGCTTTGAACTTGGAACGAATCATGTCCGATTACTAGCACCGAACCGCCCGAACACAAGGGGCTCGCCGTAGTTGACCGATTGCACCGTCGCGCCTCGCAAGTGGCCGTCATATTTGTCTTTCAGATGGTTTGGATGGTTGGATGGTTCATGTACAGCCACGCGTCTTTGTGGCGCGGGGGCGGCCATGATCGACGACTTGGTGATTGGCTCTACTGTAACAGTGAGTGATTCCAACCCCTAACAGCCCGCCTTCTTCAGGCTCCAGATGCTGGAAGCAATGCACTAGGTAGTCCGGAGTGCTCTAAGTCGCTAGCAGCAACTTGGAATGATACCGTGGCGGGGCTGTTGACCTCGAGAGTAGGCTCGTTTGCAGCGTAGTCTTGCGGCAAGAAAAGTCCAGCGATCGCCATCAGGCTGCTAGTTCGAACGCATGTTGCTCCTTTACACAGGAATAGTCTTATTCCTCCTTGCCATACAGGCATGGAAAACCGGGCGGTTTGAAGCCATCGGGGACAAGCGGGCTGGACTGCCGAAGTATTTGCCTCGAGATGTACGTCCTGTGCACCATGAAAAGAATCAACCACAGGGATGTTGGGGCTGCTCGGTTCCCGACAGTGAAATCGAGTTTCACTGAACCTTCGGACAAAGTCGATCAGAGAGGGCCTGGGCGTAGCTGGCAGCAAAGCGAGAAGAAGCCGCCGTGCACGGCTGTGCTATGTGTGCGTAACCGTTCAAGGATTGGTGCTTTCTCCTAGCTTACCTCCGACGAAGATCACGCTGTACTTCTGAACAGCATGGTGGAGGACCAACAGCGTCAGGTTTCAATAACCCCTCCGCACTCAACGCCCGCCATGCACCTCAGACCTGGGAAAAAGAAGACCAACTGCTGGTACAGCAGATGGGCCGGGAAGAGTAGTAGGAAGGCGACAGGGTGACCAGGGCTCGTTGATCACCCGCCTTGAGTAGCCGGCTCCGTCGACGGCGTTAGTTTGCGAGTAGCATCGGGTGGTCTCTGATGAATCTACCAAGGGATTGTCTGTTGGTAGGAAGCGCCAGTGTCGTTGACCCGCAGGCCGACAGACTTCTGTAGCACGTTTGAACATTAGGCCGGGTTTACCGTAAAAGTGTGCAGCTCTAACGGCAACGTGCTGCAAGTAGTGATTGTCCAGGTCGTTTCTGATGCCGTTGACCGTGCAAGACTTCTTGGGCTGCCCGGACGCTTCGAAACAGCTGATAAAAGCGTGTTATACGAAAATAGACCGTATGGATATCGTAGGTCGGCATTCGGCAGATGCTGCATCCCTCTCAGGACGTGATGAGAACCGAGTAAACGAGACCTCGCGAGTCACCGCGATTAATACCGAAAATTGGCCGCATGCCAATTTGCAGTGACGAAGTTCAAAACAAAGTCAGTATTGTGTGGAGGTGTTGCAGTAGCGGAGTTTCCATTGATTGGTGGTGGACAGGGTGCGGCGTCGGCCCAACGGGCGTGTGAAAGCGGCAAGCAGGAGTTAGTTCATATTAGGCCACGTGAACACGAAGGATTGACCGGCGGTTGACTTGGTACCGGATGAAAAAAAAAATCCTGTTCCAACGGGTAACGAAGCTACTGAAGGGCAAGAGTGTGCGAGCGGGATCAGGGATGCGGCTGCAAGAACCGACTCTGATGGTGGCTGAGGTCGAGCCGGAGAATGGTAGTGTGCGACTCGTCAGTACGACGCAAATAATCCAGAGAACGGACGTGTCGACCAGGCAGACATCCCCGAGGATAGAGCTTGCCCGAAGGACACAGAATCGGACAGCTAGGTAGTTGGCATGGGGGTGTGTTGGCCATTCGCCGCTTGTGTTATCATTATGCATTGTCAGAGGTGAGGAGGCGGCCAGCTGGTAGAAGGAGGGAGAGACCGAGATGGAGGCAGAGGCGGAGGTTACGGTGACGATAAACCTTGGATGAAGGCCTCAGCATCGTACTGTTGTAATCGACGGCAGGTGTTTGTGCAGGAAGCAGCTGCCGCGACATCTTCCGGGTTGGCAGGCATGATGCTGCGTACACGCACTACCGAACTTCGTCTGATCGAGGAGGGCGAATGGATGGAAGGAAGGAAGGAAGGAAGGAAAAACGGGCGAGGAGAGCGATCCACAGTTGACAATGGGTAGAAAGGACCGTGGACGACGGCTGAGTGGTGTAGACCGTGGAGGTACCGCTCCGGTTTGGTTGAGCGTCATGGTCATGGGAAAGAGGTGCCGCGAACAAACGAGCTAGTATCCGGTCCGGTATTGACATGAGACCTACGAGGTGCATCTTGGAAGGCGAAGGTCACGTGCGTGCCTTTTCTTGCCGGCTTGCATCGAATGCCGCCTGGAGCGAGGTGGTCTGTGCGGGCGGGCAAGACGCGCCGCTATTTCACCACTCGGATGTCGCTCAGTTTAAGCAGACAGGTAAGGTGGGCGGTTGCATCTGCATCTGCATCTGCGCCTGCGTCTGCAGCATAGGTGCATGGTGCATGGTGGTGCAGGTGCAGGTGCAGCCTGACTGCACCCTCCCTGCTGCACCTCCAGCCGCAAGACACGAGGGAAACTTTGGGACTCCTTGGCCAATTCCCTGGCCGGAGTGCTGAGTGCTGAGTGCTGACAACCCAGCTGCACGATCCAGGTATACATCGAGTGGTCAGCAACGTCGAGGAGTAATCATTCTCAACCATATCGGAAGCAATGCACTACCCCCCCTCCCCCCCTCCCCCCCTCCTCTCTCTCGAGCTAAAACCTGCTTTCCCATCTACTAAGCGCGGCTTCGAGTCGAGATGAAAGCACGGATTGATTGCGATGGTCTACCGCCTTTGTCGGCGGCGTCAATCTCCCAGGATTCGGGGCTGAATGACCGAGAGAGAGAAGAAATGAGAGCCACCAAAGGGCCTTGTCCGGGCCATTCCTGCCACAACAAGGCTTAAGGATCCAAGACAGGGAGGGGCAGCTGAACCGAACACGCTGAAAACTTGAGAAGTGGAAGCGGACACCGCCGGACGATGACGGGCGGTTTCGTGGGCAGGGCAGCCAAGGAATAGGTAAACAGCCAAATGACTAAATGGAACAGTCCAGGCCGCCCGGTCAGGTGGGTGACAGAGGCGGCGACAAGTGGACAGCCTACATGGTAGTGTACACTGCGGGCAAGTCCTGGGCTCCTGGCACAGGAGTGCGGTGCGCAGCGTGCAGATTCCGGTCTCCAACAGACCCAGCAAACAGAGCGACTTGAAGTGAAAGTGGATGCGATGGGCGTGGCGTGGGCAGCGGACGTGGGGTGAAGCCCAGGTGGCCAAGTGGCCTGCCCGGACAGGCAAGGCCCGGGAACACTTCGCAGTTTCGACGGTGGGCGGAGCAGGAACATAGACGTGGAGCCGATGGTCGCGGAGACGGCGGAGGCGAGCTTTGGTGTTTGTGTGCGTGAGGTGTAATACCGGTATGCAACTGTGACTTATTGGTGTGCGCCCTGGCAAACCGTAAGATATCAGAGACTGACTACTACTACGTATGTATCCATGGATATGTACTGTAGACTGTTGTAGTAGCAGCGGTAGTAGTAGTAGCACTTGGTACTGCAGCCCCGAGAGGTGGAATGGAGGGGCTACATAGTACGGACCTTGCAGGCGCTGCTTTGATGCGAGAGTGCGAGAACAC
Organism: Colletotrichum plurivorum; assembly: GCA_014235945.1. Lineage (NCBI taxonomy): Eukaryota > Fungi > Ascomycota > Sordariomycetes > Glomerellales > Glomerellaceae > Colletotrichum > Colletotrichum plurivorum. The sequence continues at coordinate 177,249 of WIGO01000033.1, forward strand.
CCAAACACTCAAAGCGAGCGCTGGTAATAGCGACCCACGGACTCTGTACGTCGCCTGAATCAGCGGCGGCCGCTCAGTGGGAGCACCTACCTAGTGTGCTGTGGTGTAGGTATGCGACGTGCTTGCCTCATGGCTACCAAAGGTAGGTTGCTAGGTACCTAGGTAAGCCGTCGGCAGTGAGGTGCTACCTTGTACCTAACGTACTGGACTGTACCAACGCAGTGCTACTGCGGTATCCTGACGCCGCTGGCGAGTCGAGTACCAAGTACCCGCCGAACCGCTGCCACATGAAATGACGTGGAAAATGTTCCTGGGTTTGTTGCCAAGAGACCCTCCCCGCTAATCCCTTTATCGATACGGACACCGCAGACCTCCATCTTGTCCATGTCTTGTCCCATCTGTCTCGCGGATACAGTCTATTACAGACCACAGCAAGGACCCTCTCGTTATGGATCACCTGGCCCGCCCTGAGCTTCTGGAAGCTGCCTGGGAACAGGGGTCGGGGTGTTGCTGATCCAGACGCCATGCACCCTGCCTCACAGTGCCCATCTTGCCCGAACAGCGTAATGTCCGCACCCCGCAGCCCAGCTTGCCAAGGTACCCATACCGCAGAACCTTGGGTGTTCGTAACCGCGACACTACAGGACAGGATCTCCAGCTGTGGTGCCCCTCGGTCACTTCAGTGCTATGTAGATACAGCACAGCGGTGCATCCCTACTTGTCCCATGCTCATCTTTTGGTGCCCTCCAACACCAACTAGGCCACTGATTATGACCGCGACACCTTGACGAAGCTCGGGACTTGTGTTGGTTGCGTGGTTGAGACACCTGCGCATCGCCGCCACTCACTTGGCCATCCGTATCGACTTCAAGATCCGAACGCGTGAACGTGCAAGCAACTTGTCGCAAGTTCGACGGGCCAGACTTTGTTCGGAACCCAGCGGGCGGTCGGGCCATTATGTGAAGACATCCTGAGCCCGCAAGGTATGCCGAGGTTGAACTCAGCATCGCCGTCAGCAGGGCGTTGTCGTACTTGTTTGTATCACAGCTAACCTGCGTCAGGAGCCGCCGACGCCTCTTGAGTCCCGTGTCGCGACCCATTCCTGATCACAGCCCAGAGTTGCATCCTTCGTTTGCGTTGGAATGAATGGGTACGATGTCGACGGAAAGCTTCAGGGGCTGTCCAACGGACGACCTAGGCCTCAGTTCCAGCGCTACAGTGACCCCATCCTCCAATCCTCAAAGGGAGCCGGTGAAAACGTCTTTCGTCACAAGTCCAGGCGGCGGGTCGATCCTCAGTGAGACGGCGAGAGTCACCGGCTATGCCCAGTCGGTAGAATAGCACAGCGGGGAGGGGTTCCTTCGTCGCCTAAGCCTCCATAATGAGCCTGAGCCTGAGCTGTGCGGGGCGAAGGTCAGAGGAAGGCCGAGAGCACACACACGATGCGTTGGCTGCTTCGAAAGCTGGTGCGCTGGGCCGTATTCTACATAGTAGGGGATTAACTGGGGAGGACAGGGGCTGAGAAGGCACTGAAAGTTGGAATCGGGTGGTGAGGTGAAATCGTAGTGCAGTAGAGTATCCGTATTGCGGCCAAAAGGTGCTTGCTGGCCCATTCGCTCCAATCGCGGGCTCGCCTCAAATTGTTGGTGTCCCCACCCCGTGGCATGGATAAGCAGGCACATGGAGAAATAGGTGACGGCGGACGCGAGCGCGGCGGGCTTGCGTTTGGCGACATGCCGGAATCCTGGAGTGTGGTGGTGGTTCAGAATCAGACACAGGGACGGGAGAGGATCAGGCCGCGGACTTGCGAGCTTTAGTGTACACTACGCACGCGGGTACGTACCTTCTGCGCTGGGCACGTCGTTGGGTGCAACTTTGATTGCCTGAGGTATCGATATTCTCTTCCTTGCCTGAAGTTACCAGAGGGCTGCAGGCGCAACCTCGTGCGGTACATGCCTGGAACTCAAGGTGCACTGGATGTCTGTATTCACACCGTCAATGGGAGATGTCTCTCACGCTGATCCACAAGAACGTACTGTTGCGGCGGGGCGATGGTCTTTCTGGCCCGTGCCCGTGCCTGCAGCTGCATCTCGGTCGACCTCGACTCACGGTGCCCAGTCCCACTCAAATCGAGAAAAGCACCATCGCCAGGTTCCTTCCTCTAAAGCAGATCCCTCTCTTCGATTCTACATAGTATGTGCCCCAAGTGTAGTGTAGGTAGATGTACCTTGGTGGGCAAATCTACATTGGAAGCTACCTAGTTACTTAGATGCCGAAGGTGCTGTACCATGAACCCATGCCCCAACCAAAGTTACCGGACTTCAGTCAGTTTACCACGTTCTTCCGATTACAGTTAGCCTCCCGCTCATTCAATCTCTGGGTTTTTATTTTTTTTCGCCCCCTCGATGCCTGTCAGAGTTTCCCTCATCCACTTCCAGCCCAGCGGTGGAGTGGGGGCCATCGAACAGTCGCAGTCATTTTATTTCTTGCTTCCGCTTCGTCGGCGGATGCTAGACTACTAGTGTATCCGTGAAAGTTGGCTCCCTGACCTTGCGGGGACTGTCTTGGGCGCGCTAAACCAATATAGCAAGTCTGGTAACGTCGATGTCCACTGCGCGGGCCCTGGGCTAGCGTTCGCAATTTTTGACAGGCTCCGTTCGGGTTGCCTCTGGCCGGTTCCTTGTGCTGAGTTTTGGCGGCCCTCAGCATGCTACATCACCACCCCTTGGTGACTTTGGTCTCCGAGCCTTGTCCACCATGTTTCTTGCCCTGCCTGCTTGTCTTGCTCCAGGACGAGGGTCGCAGGACCAGTAGTTGCTGTCCCGCCCCTTTCGCTTCGCCCTCTCGCCTTCTCGCCCTTGCCGTTTCTGCCGCCCTGCTCGGCCTTGATGGTGCCTGTTATCGTTGGATTTGGCTGTTGGCAAAATTGCAATCCCTAGGATCGGGGTGGACATGGGCCCGGGGCAGACGGACAAGCATCGTACTTGGTATTGAGTACATGGGTTCGTGCCACAGCTAGCATTTAAACCTAGGTTCCTAGAACATGTCGCCCACAAGCCCCGCTCCTTCCAATTCCAATCCCATTCTGCTTCAGTGTTCCTGCTCTTCGGCTTCTGCGTAAATTATGGGCCCTCGGCGTCAACTCTGCCTGTGCGACGTGCCTTGATCGAATTTTATGGCTCAAACATGGAAATGCCGCTGCCAGACTCTGGGCAGCAGCTGACTATCGGTCAAGGTGGAGGGGCCGGAAAGAAGAAAGAGAAGGCGCGAAGGGAAAAGACATTTTCTTTGATAGAGGTACGTACATACTACATCATCCTCCCGCAGCCAGCCACGCAAAACACCTGTACCGAGGACTTTTCGAGTCCACCCTGCAAGGCCTGGATGTGGTGCATTGCCGCCCAGCCACCTCACCTCAGCTACCTTCGCCTGGACCAGCACCATCCTACTCTCAACATCTGACTCTCAAATTTCTCGTTTTGCTGTTGTCCGGCCCATCCAATGCAGCGCGACTGCGGTTCCTGACGGCTATTCTCGTGAACCTCGTCACGGACTGCAGCAATCGAGGACCCATCACAAAGGTTTCGCAAGCCCACATTCCAACCGGTGTAATTTGCCGTATCCTATCACGAGCAGCCCGACCCCGTCAGCCCCCCAACTTGACCGACTTGCCCTGCCAACACACAGTTTCTGTGACCTCTTGCTGCCGCAGGAACTGTCTTCTACCTCGCATGACCCCAGCGGTCAGCGAGATGGCTGCAGGGCGAGAGGATGGGACACTGGATGGTGGGAAAAGGCCTGTCGTGCCGTCGCGGCAGCCTGTCCGGTGCTACGAGCGCCCCACGCATGGCCCGAAGCCGTAACGGACGATACCCAGGTCAAGTCACGACTCGAGCGCCGGCACGCTTGCAGCCTCGGGCCATCCACACGATTTCAGTCCGGCATGGATGGACAGGGCATTTTATGGGACGACGTGACTGATGAGTCGGTAGGTGACGGGGCTGCTTATCCGGATACCATCAAAGCATCATCGTCACCAATGTCAACCGCCAAACCTACCGTCCTGTGGCCCACGGGCTGCCGGTCCATTCCTGTCTGGGCCACCGCGTCCACCGCCTCCGATTGATTCATTCGTTGATCTCCTAGGACTTAGCTTGCACCACCTGGGACTCAAGCGGGTGCAACCCAACGTCAGGCGAAACTTTCATCGATTTCGACCGAGCAAGGCGGGAGGGACATTTGACAACAACCCACCGCCTAGACCAGTTTTCAATGGTATCGCCGCCGGCCAACTGCTAGGCCGTCGGTCCAGCGACCTCACTATGCGACGCTTGCCTTTCGCTGATGGACGAGGTTGGTTGCGACGAGCTCCTATTGGTCCTTGGCCCATATTCTTGAAGCTCACTCATCAGTCACCACCTCATCCCACCGTTGACGCCCACCATCACACATAGCCTCGGAGGGAGGACGACATGCAACCCACACCACACAGAATGCCGCACCTCGCACGCGTCCAGTAGTGCAGTGCACGATGCATCATCCCCCGAAATGCTGTTACACCCAAGACCATTTTATATCTTGTATGTTTGCCCCGATCCTGCGACGGAAAGCGAGAAACGTCCAGTCTCCCATAGGAAGACGTCGACAGGAACGCCCTACTGATTAGTAAGGTTGATAGACGATGGTTCCAACCGAAAGCGCACCACCATTCTAGGCTCTATTAGCAGGCACGAAGTAGCCTCTGTACATCGTCTACGACTGACCATCGAGCAAATCGTACCTCGCGGTCGCCCTGGTCAGGGGTGTGTGGGCAAAACCGCAAACCAACAACCGTCTCGAGAGATCTGTGATCCGCTCTCATCCGGTCCGCCTCCCATCCTCCTGGAGAGTGGCTTGTCATTCGACGACCCCCCCCCTCCTCGCATCATGTCCACCCCCTCGCCGTACCCACGGCTCATTTGTCTTCGCTCTAGGATGGCCGCAAACAAATAACGTTCCGTTTCGTACCTTGGGCCGCTCGTCAAGCTCCATTGCAGCTTGCAAAGTGGCTAGACACGCAAGGCACACCTAGACACACAATCCCGCCGCCTACCATAGTACCACTGCAATGCACTACTTAGTACGATAAAGGGACCATGCGCACAAGGCTAGTGCAAATGCCACCCCGTTAAGATGCCGGCATCGTGGGCGACAGATGAGCACTTCACGTAGTCTCTTGAGACTTGTAACACGCCCGAATTCGAAGAGGCTTGCTGGGAGCTTGGCAGCCATCGGCAAGCACCCATACTACCGACAGAGGAGGCATGCGGCCTCTCTGCAAAGTTGCCCGCCAACTCCGCGCAGGGTTGCTGGATAGAGAACCGCCTCTGGGTACGTACCGCACTGTAAAAGTATACGTAAACCCAGGGAACTTCCCCAAGCGGGACCATCTCCGTGCCTTCCACGCCTCGAGACCAAGAGCCCGATGGAGATCATGGCCCAGCCGGTGTCCGTGCTTTCATATCTGCTTTTTTTTTCTTCCTACGGAGTACCCTATCTCAGTCTCGGTATATGATCTCTCCCCAGCCTTGTACATCTGGAGCCAGGTGGGCTAAAAGGGGAAGCAAGATCAAGGGCGAACAAATTCTTGCCCGTCCTCAGTCATGTAGAGGTTGCTCTGAACAACACGAGACCCAAACCCGCACTTGCCCCTTTCAATGTTTGGAAGTGGAAGCCAAAGGGGAGGAGAAGGGCGTCCCCCATACAACGCCGTCTGTTAGTGTCTGAATTGGTCACGCACCCAGCCGCCAACAAGTTGCAAGATCCTCTTTTCAGTCAGTCAGACAGAACATCAGTCAGTCAATCACAGGATGGTCATCAACAGGGTGGCACTTTGGGGGAAACCACCAAAACATGCAAGGCAAGATGCACATCCCCATCTGCTAGGTGGTAGCGGTAGGGGGTCAGAAGCAGGAGGCTCGAGGGGACGGGCATGGATCCATGGTCCCAAGAGCGGATGTTTTTGTCAGGGATTATTAGATCCCTAGCGGCTTTCTAGAGACGCGCCCCTCGTAACGCGAGCTATTACTCCAAACTAAGCTTGCCGGGGGTTCAGAGCCCTCGATGACGGGCGAGGACTGGCCGAAGGGGTGACAGCGGCTTGCCGACTCAATGCGGTAAAGACACTCCAGGGTGGCAGCAGCACAGTCATCGTTCCCTTGGACCCCTCCCGGATGGTGGTAGTGGTAGTGGTGGTCCCTGGACTGTGCGTGGCGCTTTGGTGCGTTGTTGCACGAGACGCAACCAGGGGGTGGTCGTCTCCAGACCCCGAGTTGGCGGCGTGAGCGTCTGGGCCGAGCAGTTCTTTTGGGCCAAAGACATTCCATCCATGTTCTTTTTTTCTTTCCTCACCTCCTTGACCGCCCGCCGACTGCCTGCCCTGTCCCAGCGTTTCCCTGTCGGTGTTGTCCAGCCCGTCCAGCCAGCCCAGACGTCAGGGTACGTACTGCCGGCCATGGTGTGGTGCAGCTGGGTTTGTTTGGCTGGCTTTTTTCTTCTTTTTTCTCTCGTTTTGGCCCTCGCGTCTCCGTTCCTTCCTTTCCTTTTGGACCTTGCCGCCTTCCTTGAGCCTTGCATCCCGCCATGACACGGCACCGCAGTTGCAGTTTAGGGCCAGGTACATGTTCGGCGGTGCTACTTGCTTGTCGTCTTCGGAGGTGCAAGGTACTAGAAGCCAGGTACCTACCTACCTGGGCAGCGTGGAATCTGGCACTGTAACCTGGTTCGCTCCACAATCCATTCATTCATCCGTCCGCTGCCCACCACCGACCACCACTGACCGACCATCCCTCCTGACCCCCGTCCATTATCTACCTAGGTAGGTACCCATCCATCCATCCCTCATCGAGCAGGGAACCTAATCAACTACCCTAATAACTGCTTGCACCACTGAGGGCGACAGGAGGCGCTATGTACCGTACCCAGCCCAGCAGCGTCACTTACTCTGTCCGCTTCACAGAGCACGTTCCCACCCACACGCCCACCCCCGACCGACCGACCAACCGACCGCCGTCTACTTTGCTCGCTCGCCCTCTCTCACCTCACACACACCAGCGCTATCGACAACTCCGTCCCATGCATGCCTTCCCCTTCTGATGCTGATGTTCCCTCCTCATCCCCCGACGGTACGTACCGTCGTTGCTTCTCTCCTCCACTTCCCCCCTCCTCCCCACCCGGCCGTGCAGCCCAAAGGGAAGCAGCCGCCTCGTCTGCCTCGACTCCGGAATCCACCTGCGCTCCTCTGTGAGATCCCTGTCCGACCCATATGACGCAGCCCGCTTGCTGGCCGCCCCTTCCAGACGGGATCCAAAAGGGACGGAAAGAATACGTACCGCCCCTGCCCAGCCACGCCGCCTGGGACACCAGTGCGGATACCTCTCATCGACATCCCATCCACCCCATGCATGCAACCCGCACTTGCACTTGCACTTGCACTTGGTGGCTCTTCGTGCACACATGCCAAACCGTCCATCGTTCCTCATTACCACGTACCTGTTGTCTTTCTTGGCCCACTCCGTACCCATGGTGCGTCGTTGTTCCTCCGCTGGAGCTAAGGTTTTATTTTATCCTTCTTCAAGACCAATCTAGTACCACCCATGTCTTCTGCCTGCTCCCTTGGAACCCTGCTGAGCAAGGCTTTTCTTTCTCCGTACTTACATAGTCCTTCCTAAGCCCATGCTTTTCAAGTTGGCCTATATCATCGACATCCGCCGCATCTCCTGCAAACCTGCCTTCTTCAAATTCAACAGAGACAAACAAGTCGCGCCTTTTACAAAAAACACCCACACACACATACACCTCCATCTACACACTACACAACACGCCGCCTTTACAACATTCATCAACAAAATGATGCCCACACTATTGGGAGGTGCTCTTCCGTGCGCTGTACCCACCACCGGCTACCACGCAGATACGTTTCTCGACGACCTGTCAAGACAGATGGCTCTCTCTCAGGCGTCGAGAAGGCTATCAAAGGGCTCCAACGGACAACGTACTGGAACTGCCATGCGCGTAGCCAAGCCTACCAGCGCCAACAACAGCCCGAGGTCATCATCAACGGTGCAGGCGAGGAGAAGGACGTTGATGAACGACGGAAACCTGGCGCGCCGGAGGCAACAAGTCATGGACCACGTTCAGATGCCCGAGTACTCCGCCCGTCCTAGTCGTCCTCTGAGCTGGCACCCTTCTACTTTCCAACATCAACAACACAAGTTGCCTGTCCAGCAGCACTTGTCTCAATATCCTTTCCCCTCTGCTAGCTCGGCCTACCACGACTGCGACAGCTTTCCCGCCTACCAGCAGTTCCCGCCCACACCGGCCGCCTACTCATGCAACACCTCACCCACTGTTTCATTCTCCCCTCTCTCCCTTCCTTTCGAAGCCTACGACGGATCCGCCTATCTTCCCGTTGAAGGGTGGAATGTCCCTCAGCAGGCTCCTCCAGCCTATGTCTCTTCCGAGACTGCTGGATACGCCTCCGAGCCCTTCCCGGCCCTGTCCACGACGCTGCCGGATCTCACGCCGTCTTCTACCTCAACTAGCTGGAACGCGTATCCCATGAACGGTTTCCCCAGCACCTCTCCGCCTACTCCGGAAACCTTGCCGCAGGCTCAGCAAGCTCAGCCCATCGTCCCGAACGAGGACACCATCCCCTTCCAGCCTCTCGACGAGCCTGAGGAGGAGGGTGAGATCCTCATAGGCATGGGCCTCTATGACGCCCCAGACAAGTATGACAATGACCCTCAGCTCGATGCCTCCCGCTCTGCCATGTCTTCCCTGCTTGGCGGTTACGTTCCTAGAGAGGGCACTGGCAAGGGTCTGAAGTTGGAGGAGTCGTGGCAGCCCCCCGAGAGTGACGACGAGGACACCAACGACGAAGACGCCGACGGCGAGGAACAAGACTAAGCACGAAGAACAAAACGACCACCATTTTTCAGAGACTTTTTACAGCACAAGCGCAAGCGATTATGATTTACGACGGAACCTGTATACTATGTATGACTACTGAGATGTATTACCACCATTATCACGACGGGAGAGGGTTTCGGAGTAGGTGTCCTCGAGACCGCGAGCGGTCATCATGGGCTTCGGGGAGGAATTGTTGGGCAGCCCCCATGACAAAATGAGAGGGCCCTTGAGAGCAAGGAGAAAAAAGTCAGGGGAGGTCAAGTGAGTGGCCTCCGCCCTCAGAGGCAGTTCCACAGGAACCCACCAGATAGAAGTAATGAGAACAAACAGCGCATGGCGCAAAACAACCACCGTCACCCGTTTTCGTGATGCACTCGTTTGACAGTGAACTGGGCTACGACGATCAAATTGGAAAGAGGCCGCGGCTACGGCAGAGACGGAGGAGGCGCCGGATCGAAGTCCAATCGTCAACGCGGACGCTAAAAATAAGCGAGAAAGAGCCTCCCGAGAAGCACCCCTGTCGAGCATGGCATGAGCTACATGTGGGTCCATGCTCCCCTGTCACATTTCGTCAGGTAGCCAATCCCATGTGGTGTGGGCCCCCACCCCCGCCGTTCTGGCCAGCCCTGCCAGGTCGCGAAACACCCCGCCGTGCCCCCTGAAAAATTCTGGTGCTGTGACCTCACCGGGCCCCAGCCTCCTCCAACTGGGTAAGATACCAAGGTACGGTACCTAGGTACCTCCCGCACCACTTCTCCCTCTCATTGCTCACAGCTCTACTACAGGTACTGCGAGTATCACTGTATCACTCAGAGCGGGATTGTGAGGGAACTTGGAGGGGGAAGGAGGGGAAGTGGCCGTTATCGGATCTCCTGGGCAAGTTTACCCCACCACGTACGGTTTGGAAATTTTCGTCACGTCGAGTCACGAATCACGACAGCAGGATAGGCAGTGCTTCCGGTTCAGCAGATATTGTTGCAAAACTGACTGGTGGTTTTGTCGACTCACACACCACACTACCTTTTCCGGAATTGCATCGTCAACGATACAAACAAAAAGACAGACCACTCTCTCGAATTTTTCCAAAGATGGCATCCCAGTACGACCTGGCCCCCGTCCGCGTGCCCCCTTTTTCAGTACGAGAAGGAATTACCCCGCTAATCCGACTGCCATGGTACTAGGAGCGTGTTGATGCTCGGTGCGGGCTTCGTGACCCGGCCGACGCTGGACATCCTTAGCGACGCCGGCATCCCCGTCACCGTTGGTAAGTCACCGATGGATTCCCGAAAGATCCAAAGACATTCCTGTGTTCCCGTGATTATTAGCAGTAAACTGACTGCTGGAACCCAATGCAGCTTGCAGAACTCTCGAGTCCGCGAAGAAGCTGTCCGCTGGCGTCAAGCACGCCACCCCCATCTCCCTCGATGTCACCGACGACAAGGCCCTCGACGCCGAGGTGGCCAAGCACGACCTGGTCATCAGCTTGATCCCCTACACCTTCCACGCCACCGTCATCAAGTCGGCCATCCGCCAGAAGAAGCACGTCGTCACGACCAGCTATGTCTCCCCCGCCATGATGGAGCTTGACCAGCAGGCCAAGGAGGCTGGCATCACCGTCATGAACGAGATTGGCCTGGACCCTGGTTTGGGTAAGCACAACAAACGCTGATTCCAAGAGGAATAAAGCTGACGCGAAAAAAGACCATCTCTACGCTGTGGACGTCATCGAAAAGGTTCACGCCGCGGGTGGCAAGATCATTTCCTTCCTCTCGTACTGCGGTGGTCTTCCCGCCCCCGAGGCTTCTGACAACCCGCTGGGCTACAAGTTCTCCTGGTCCTCTCGCGGCGTCCTGCTTGCCCTGCGCAATGCTGCCAAGTACTACAAGGACGGCAAGGTTGTCGATGTTGCTTCCAAGGACCTCATGGCCACGGCCAAGCCCTACTTCATCTACCCCGGCTACGCCTTCGTTGCATACCCCAACCGCGACTCTACGCCCTACAAGGAGCGCTACAACATCCCTGAGGCTGAGACTATCGTCCGTGGTACTCTCCGCTACCAGGGCTTCCCTCAGTTCATCAAGGTCCTCGTCGACATTGGCTTCCTCGAGGACGCCTCTCAGCAGGTCCTGTCCAGCCCCATCTCGTGGAAGGAGGCCACCAAGGCTGTCGTCGGCGCCTCGTCGTCTAGCCAGAGCGACCTTGAGGCTGCCATCCTCTCCAAGGCGACCTTCGAGTCTCCCGAGGACCAGCAGAGAATCCTCAGCGGTCTCCGCTGGATCGGCGTTTTCTCTGACGAGCAGATCATCCCCCGCGGCAACCCGCTCGACACGCTCTGCGCTACGTTGGAGAAGAAGATGCAGTTCGAGGAGGGCGAGCGCGACTTTGTCATGCTGCAGCACAAGTTCGTGATCGAGCACAAGGACGGCTCCCGCGAGACTCGCACGTCCACCCTCGCCGAGTACGGCGACCCGAAGGGCTACTCCGCCATGGCCAAGCTGGTCGGCGTCCCCTGCGGTGTGGCCGTCAAGCAGGTGCTGAACGGAACGATTTCGGAGCGCGGCATCCTGGCGCCGATGAACTCCAAGATCAACGACCCCTTGATGAAGGAGCTCAAGGAGAAGTACGGCATCTTCCTTGTCGAGAAGACCTTGTCTTAGAGGGTGTGGTGGCGTAAGGTGATTTGGGTCTGGCCTGGCCCGTCGGATCGGGTACCTACCGGGTGTCGTCGTGGGTGGGAAATGGCGACAAAGTACCACGGCGGCGGCGCCTTGACGACATAAAAAAAGTTTAGACCTCCCATGGATATAGAAAAACGCATTGACGTGTACACGACTATTTCTCTGTTCTCATTTCGCTGTGTGAGCCCGAGTACCTGCTGTGAAAGTGAATGGCCCGACGCTCTTTCGTTCGGTCATTCCAGGGCGTATCAGACGTCGGCTCGAGAATGGAGAAGATTCATCTCAGCTTTACAGCTCGACGTGCGGGCGTCGCGGTTGGATTGAAGACGTGATGAGCGCAGCGCCACGGCACCCGGTCGATCAAGGTTTGGTGAGAATTCCACGATCCAGGCTCGTCCGATGTGTGGCGAGGTGTTGGTTAGGCACGCCATGTTTACTTTTGGTATGTACATGGCAAGCAAGGTAATAGTGTTGGTGTTGGTGGTTGTTGTGGTGGCGCCTTGCGAGTCCCAGAGGACCGGCCGGCGGTGTGAGCCACGCCAACTGCATGATGGAGACTAATCGGGGATTTTTACACTACGAGAATTCTAATACCCGAAATTTCATCACCACTCTTCTTCTTCCTCCGTTTTCTCACTCACCCGCACACCCCCCTCCCTCTTAGCATCCAGCCACGGGGTATAGCACAGGGAGTAGGGAATAAAGGGAAAAAAAAGAGACGTGTCTCCGTCGTCTGAACATCGCAAGCCTCTCAAGCCACGTCGCCAGGAACAGCGACGACAACCCTTTGGCGGGAGGGAAGCGGCTCTGAAACATTGCAGTCTCCCGTCTCCTCTCTCTTACGACTCGCGACAGGCACCCCTAGGCAGTTTTCTATCCCTCACACACACACCTCTACCTCTACCTGTCTTTTCCTCACTTCTCCGTCATACTCAGGCCTATCCACCCACACGCCCACTCACACACCCAACCAACGACCAACAGGCGGAAAAGGAAAAAAAGGGGGAAAGAAAAAAAAAGCATGGTCCAATACATCCTCACGCCATGGCGCGATCGCCGCGAGCTGCTGAAGGTTCGCCAACAGTTCTATCCCGCCCCGCCGGCGGCGGCATCTACAGCGCCCAGGACGGCACCCACCACACCCGCATCCGCACCCGCTACGGGTGCTGCACCTGCACCGCAGCAGCCGAACACTAGCAGCAGCGGCAGCAACAGCAGCAGCAGCAACAACACCGAATCGCTGGCGGCGCAGCACCACGCCGTCGCCAGAGTGTCCATGTGGATGCAGCGCGGCAACTGCCCGCACATGGTCGAGTCCACGGCGCTGCTTACGGCCGCCATCCTCTGCGACGGAGAGAGCTCGGGCAGCGCCGGCACGTACGCCGTCCGCGCGGCGTACGCGGCCGCCTTTAGCCGGTATGTTAATGTGTGTTATGTATGGTGTGTGTGTCTGTGTTTGTGTTTCCCTGCGGCGGGCCTTTCGTCGTCGTTGTCGTTGTCTCGTTCCGGTCGTCCCTGCTTGCTCTGAGCATAGCAGAGGTGGGAAAAAAAGTCTATTTGGGCGTTTTTTCCTTTCCTTTTCCTGTTGTCTTGTCTCCGTTCCGTTCCTCTTTGGACCGGCCAACCCAATCCAATGTATCTTCTGCTCCCCCCCTCCCCTTCGCTGAAACAGCCTTGGCTTTCACTGATGCCTCCCTCCTTCTCCTCCTTGCATCCAGGGATCTGGGCTATCGGCTGGGTTGGCGCATGTCTCTCATGATTGTCGGGTATTTTCATGATTTCGTTTTAGTTGAGCTTGTCACTTTCACACATTGCACACCCCCCCTCTACCTTCTGGGAATGACACACCACCACCCCCTCCGCTCCCCCCTCCAGAGCCTGTCTCTCCGCCTGGGTTCAGCCCTCGCTCGCGGAGCTGGGCCGGTCCGTCTGATGAAGCGCTTCGTGCAATCAACCGATCTGCCACCAGAGACACGGAAGACACCAAACGACTGGCACTCGAGCGAGCGCCCGCCGGCTTCTTTGCGACGGACACGCCCCCTCTCTCTCCGAGCAAAACCATCGCTCGCTCTGTCTCAGCCTGGACGGGTCGCGAGTGTTGGCCCTGGCATATACGGCTTACAGCTGACTGGCGTTCCTGGGACGAGGAACGGGGGAAAGAAAAGATTTGTTTTATTCTTCCTTCCGGAGCATGTTGTCTGTCGATCCGCCAGACCGTCATCCCTGGTGGAGGATCCAAGTGGCCCTTTTCCCGATGCAATCGTCTGAGCTCGACGCGGAGTAGCGTTGCCATCGATCCCCAGCACCTCTTCCGCCTGAGTTGCAACTTTTGCTTCGCATTGCTCTTGGCTGATGATTACGTCCTTTCCGGCACCCGATCTGGTCGCTCATACATGTTCTTTTTAGGTTCGTAACGGGGCTCCTGGACGGGCACCAGGACAAGCAGCGCAAGCTGAGTATGTACTCGGTGGCCAAGACCATCGGTCTTCCCGCGACCTTCGTGGAGCTGCGGCACCAGGCCACGCACGAGCAGCTGCCGTCCCTCGCGAAGCTGAGGTCCGCCGCCCGCAAGGCGCTGGAGTGGATATGGACGTACTACTGGCGGCACCTCGGCGCCGACGAGCAGCAGGACGACTTCGCGAGGGGCGACGCCGCCGTCGGTGGGTATCACGAGCTGGTCATGGGGTACCTGGGTGAGCCGGAGGGCGCGAGGAAGAACGAGCGGAGGAAGCTGCTTGACAGGCTGGACGAGAGGGAGATGCTCCTGACGCTGGCGCACATCGCGGACGAGCCGCCGAATGATGTCGTGCTGACGGGTGCTCTCAGGCTAGCTAAGGATGTTCTCCGGAGGGGGCAGGAGTTGCAAGAGGAGGCAACTGAGGACTTGGATCGGGTCAAGGGGGAGCTTCTGCAGAGACGAGACGCACTGCTATCGAACGACGAGGCCGGGGAGGCTCAAGAGGGCAGCGGCATCGGCTGGGCCAAGTACGAAGGCACTTGGAAGCCGCGGCCAATTGGCGTTGCGTGAGTGCCGCAGGCACGCGGGCTCTCTCATGCATAGATGATAAATGATACCACTAGATCTATGTCTTCTCGCCATCTTCAATGTGAGGTTGCCTATTGCAACTGTCGTGTCCGCCGGCATGTGCAGCGGCATCACGTGGGGAACCTACCTATGACGATGAAAGTGGATTGGACGGGAGGAGGCGAGGAAGGAAGGTAGGGGTCCCCCCCTCCGATTTGTAATAACGTCACTGTGACTTGCCGGTCCAAACCGAGCATCAACACCGACGAAGCCGCATCTACATCGCGCAATTGCCTTTCATGAATTCTCTCATCGCAAGGAGGCCATTACTGAGACAAAAAATAGCTACTGTGACAGCTGCTGTGAGTGTTCCCCGAGGTCGGGGGCATTGGGGAGGAGGGGTTGAAGTTTGAAGCTTGAAGCTGACGCCAGCCAGCTTACATTCACCAACGCAATGCATATCCAGTCGATTCCCATGTGTACGTCCCCGCGAGACCCGGCACGGCACGGTGATACTGACGATGGTCTCGAACAGGGGTGGGCAGTAGCAACAACTACGCCTACCTGGTCAAGGACGAAAAGACGAACGAGGCCGTCATCATCGACCCGGCCAACCCGCCTGAGTGAGTGTCCCGGCACCGACAAAGACCCCCAGGTTAACCCGAACTCAGGGTCACTCCCGTTTTGAAGAAGGCCATTGCCGGCAACGAGATCAAGCTCACCGCGATCGTCAACACCCACCAGTGAGCTCTCCGTCGTGCGAACCCGTTCTGCACGCTCTAACCCATCCGTCCAGCCACTGGGACCATGCAGGCGGCAACAAGAAGCTCGTAAGAACGCGCCTCCCTCCCTCTAGTCAGTCCGCGGTTGCTGACCACCAAACAGCTCGGCGACCTCGGCCAGCCCAAGCTGCCCATCATCGGCGGCAAGAGCTGCGAGGGCGTGACCTCGACCCCGGCGCACGGCGAGTCCTTCACCATCGGCAGCATCGCCGTCAAGGCGCTGCACACGCCGTGCCACACGCAGGACAGCATCTGCTGGTTCATGCAGGACGGCGACCAGAAGGTCGTGTTCACGGGCGACACGCTCTTCCACAGCGGTGGGTTCTTCGGTCATTTGTTCCTGAAGAAGGGCACGGCTGACGGCGGCGACAGGTTGCGGCAAGTTCTTCGAGGGCAACGCGGAGGAGATGCACACCGCGCTGAACAAGACGCTCGCCGCTCTGCCCGACGACACGGTCGTTTTCGTGAGTTCTCCCTGTAGTCGAGGGAAAAGGGGAACGCTGACGAGGGACAGCCCGGCCACGAGTACACCAAGTCCAACGTCAAGTTCGCGGCGTCGGTGCTGCAGAACGAGGCCATCCTGAAGCTGCAGAAGTTTGCCGAGGAGAACAAGGAGACGCAGGGCAAGTTCAATATCGGCGACGAGAAGGTGAGACCTCCATTTCCTAGGCACAGGTGTATGTCACTAACCTTGGCGGCTGCAGAAACACAACGTCTTCATGCGCGTCGACGACCCCGAGATCCAAAAGGTCACGGGCGAGCAGGACCCCGTTGCCGTGATGGCCAAGTTGCGCGAGATGAAGAACAACTTCAAGTGAGTAAGTGGCAGCTCAGGTCCGTCACACGTAGGTTGCGTAGAACCCTTGCTCAAACGCTTAGTCCGCCTCCCGAGTCGAAGATTTGAGGGGAAGTCGTCGTATAGTCGGGAGTTGAGGAGATACCAGGGGAGCATTCGCGTTTGCCACACAATGGCAGCACGTAGCAGCACAATCAAAGATTTTAACCATTCAAGTCAAAATTGCATACGAACATCACGCAACACGAAGTGATGGAGCATGTCTCCCACAGACCCAAAGCGCCCAACCAAAAGGTTGAGCGAGCTGGTGTAGCCCGCGGGAAGGGGCGGCCGTCCTGCGACGCGCCCCCGTTTGTTTATTCTTGCTTCATTGTCCACACGTGCTCGCTCTGGGAGTTGACAGCGGCAAGCTCTAGCATAATTTTGAAGCGGTGATTCTGTGTTCTCGACACAGATATTCGGCGGCCTACCGTTGTCTTTGGTCATTGTTTTGATGCCACGTTGCGAGACGTAGCGACTGCTCATATTAGAGCTGGTGTGACAATCCTCTATACTGGATAGAACAAACAAGTGACTGTCAAGCGCAGGCCGTTTGGCGCGGACTATTTGTCCTGCTCTTCAGATTGTGAAGTGTGCAGGTTTGAAGAAGAAGCCTCGACGAAAATTCTTCGTCTTTAAATCGCTGCGCGTCGGCGGGGCCAATCCCACGGTGCCCATTACCCACTCACACATGCACCCGCGCACTGTTCACCGCGCCGGGGCCCATTAACGCGTCAGGCCTCCATCGTCATCGATCTCCCCAGCCTCTTCCCTCATCCGTACCTGCGCGCGCATCTTCAAGGTCCTCGCATATACAAACATACACATAACCACACCGACGGTTACCGCATATAATTTCACCATGGTATGATGAAAACTTATCAAATCGGTTGAAACCTTGCGACACAGACTGACGATCCCCCCACAGCCCGCGAAACGCAAAGCAGCCTCCTCAGCCTCCGACCCTCCTCGCCCGCGCGCCTCAAAGCTAGCAAGAGAGCACAACATCTCCGCCCAAGAAGAGCGCGAAATCCGCGAAGCCTTTTCTTTATTCGCAGAGCCCTCCCCAGACCACGGCAGGGAAGGCGCAATCCCGACCTCCGACGTCCGCTCCGCCCTCGCCGCGCTCGGAATCCCGCCGTCCTCCCGCGCAGAACAGGCCGAGTTCATCGAAATCTTAGACCCGGACTCGGAGGGGCTGGTCGCGTACGAGCCGTTCTTCGCCGTGTGCGCTCTGAAGTACCACCAGCGCGGCGCCCGGCAGGGGCAGGAGGAGAGACGGAAAGAGGTGGACGAGGCGTTTAGACTGTTCACGGGCGCGAGGGATACCATCACGCTCGCGGACCTGAAGAGGGTCGCTGGCGTGCTGAGGGAGGATGTGAAGGAGGAGGTGCTGAGGGACATGATTCTCGAGGCGAACGGGGGCGCGGGGGTGGGTAGGGGGGTTAAGAGGGAGGAGTTTGAGGAGGTTATGCGACGGGCTGGGGTTTGGCGGTGACGCGCGGTGGAATTTGTTGCTTGGCGGGAGGGAGGTACTTTTCGCGATTCTTTTGCATTATACCCACGGAGCATGGCGTTTGGTGAGGCATTGTCGATGGAGGTCTACAAATTCACATATGGTCTCAAGAGTTACGGACTACGCAGTGATCAAGGTACGCAGTAACCAAGGTGAATATCGGCTACAACGATGATTCTATCTGAATTCGGTGCAGTCCCATATGATGATGTTTGGGGGATCGGGGTGGACATCCGTACCACCCTCCCTTTGGTTCTTCCATTGCCCCCAACAGTGATACTAATAAATGATGAAAAACGCCCAATAAGTATGCATATCCCGGCCTTTCCCTTGGCTTGCCATGTATGTCATGACATAGACTGGGAAATGCGGCCGTGGGGGGGGGGGGGGAACTGTTACGTTCCCTTTATTTCCCAAGTCAAATACAAGAAAGAGCCCCCTGTCGGGCCGGGGAGGAGTAAGAGTATTCCTCTCTTACCACCATCCCTGATTGTGCCTCTTTGCTGGCCGGTTTCCTATGTTTGTGCAAGAAGAAACACCAAGAACGAGGCCGAGACCTCAAGCCGTTAGAACGGGGCAGAGTACGGGACGAGACGGGAGGCGTTCTAAGCCGCGGCCTCGGCGCCGGCCTTTGCGGCCTTCTCCTTCTCGGCGGCGGCCTTTTGCGAGTCGATGACGGCCTGCAGCTCGGGCGGGGCCTTGAAGCCCTGGTGGTCCTGGTGGCGCTTGTAGAAGTAGTTGTCGGGCTTGGGGCAGAGCTCGGCGGGCAGCTCCTCGAGGACGCACTCGAGGATGGCGTCGATGGACTTTTGCTTGGAGCCGTCACGGTGCCAGATGGAGATGAGGTGCGAGTTGAAGCGGACCGAGAGGCCCACGCCGCAGATCTGGTCGTCTGGAAAGCAAGTGTTAGCGAGCCTGCCCCTCGGAAACTGGAACTACAGAAAGACGGAGGTACTCACTGTCGTCCAGGACGCTCTGCAGCTTCTCGCCAATGGCCAGCAGCTGCACGCGGGTCCAGACGTCCGGGCCGATGCTCTTGGGGACGCGGAAGGTCCAGGCGCCGCCGTTGATATTGCGGCGGTCCTCCCAGATGGGCTTGAAGCCCTGCTTGAAGAGGTAGATGGACTCGCGCATCTTGATCTGGTCGACGGGGGTGTTGTTGCAATACTTCCAAAAGTCCTGGACCGACTCGATCTGCGAGCCGAGCTGCTCCAGCTCCACCTTGTACTCCTCGGCGGTGCTCGTCTTTTGTTCCTTGGACTGCCTGTAAAGAGATCTATGTCAGCGAGGCTGCTCTACTGCCGCTGCCGCCACTGCGCTCAGGGGCTGATGCGCCCCTGCGTGCAGCACACGCGGGAACGGAAGGGGAAACTCACTTGTCAAAGTAGACGTTCCAGTAGTGCTGCGTCGGCAGCGGGCGCATGGCCTTCAGGAAGTTGCGCTTCGCATCGTCGCGCTGGTCGGCCGGGGAGCTGACGCTGGGCGAGTTGGGGTCGGTGGTGCTCTGGGAGAGCCCCGAGAGACCACGGGTGAACAACGCGGGTCTAGCGGCCATGGTCGTTTGCTTTGTGGGTGAGGAGGGGAGGAAAGAGAGCGAGGGAAAAGGAGAGACTGAGGAGGAGGTGAGTCGGTAAACTGCAGCGACAGACGGGGAGCGGTGTCGTGGACAGGATGTCAGGATCACGACGGGCTTGTCCGCTCGTACGTTGGACAGCTGGTCGGGGATCGAGGTCGGGTGGGCGTGGCCGAGGAGTGAGAGACTGAGATAACTGGAGCAACGGTTGGCCTCGCTGTTCGTTCGTTGGCTCGGCGGACTGCGGCAGTGCCTAATGTAGCAACGAGGGGCAGAAGTGGGCGGTCCCCGAAGCCGTTAAGTGGAGGCAACTCTGGGGGGGTTGGTTGGCGGTTTCGCTGGTCGCTGGATCGCTGTCCGCTTTGCTTGCTTGCTCCCCTTGCTGGTGGTGTTTGTGTTGGCCCGGGGTGGACAAAGAGGCGTCTCTGGGGCTTGTCGACTACGCCAATGACAGCTTGTCGTTTGGCGGTTTTGGGCGATTGAGGGGCCTCTGGGAGCTGAGCGACAGGCCGACTAGCAACAAGACGGCGGAGGAATTGGCGAGATTGATTGACTGTCAGGGCTGCCAGTTTCGGTAACAAGACGCCCTTAAGCTTGCAGGATGGCTTTCAGTGGCGCTTTGTGTTCCTCCAATGTGTCGGGACCGAGCCAATTCAGTTCAGGTACGGGACGAGATTAGAACAAAAACCGTAATCTGCATGCAAAAAAAGGGGACCCTGAAAAAGAAGAATTTAGAAGACCGGGCGGAGATGAGGGGCTTCGGAAGCCAGAGGCAGCAGCAGCAGCAGCAGCAGCAACGCAACACAGCAGCAGCAACAATGGCAATCGGTTTTCAGAGACTCTTGTTGGTTGATTCTCGGCTGTTGTTGGATTCCAGGGAGCTGAGTCGACGAAGAGTAGGAAGGCGAGCGAGAGGGAGAGGCGATGACAACTACAAAGCGGCGACCGAGGGAGAGGCGGTAGGGAGGGAAAAGGAGAAGAGAGGCAGAAGGAGGTGGTAAGGTCGGGGATAATAAGCATCACAGCTAGGTATCTCGCATCTCTAACACACAATGGCAGTCGGCGACACCTCACAGGTACTCTCGTCGTCGTCCTTCCTCCAGCGTCGAGCTCCAGACCCAGGTACACAGTACCTCCCAAAGGGGAGCAACAACCGCGGCGTGACACGACACAAGACGACACCCGACCCAACTACAGAGGTGCCTTGGCTGGCCTGAGCTTCGCTCGCGGGTACCGTGGTCTCCTGGTACACGGTAGCACCAGCATCAGCATCAGCACCTCGTGGAGAGTCTGTCTGGAGATTAGACAGGGAGCATCGGAATCCGGTCGAGAGTCCTCTGATCTGAGGTCTGAAGCGCAACAGGGCAGGGAAACCTTGCACTTAATTGGCGGGCGGCACCGGAAGGGGAAGTCGAGCGGCAAGGTCCAGGGGGCAGCACTCAACACGGTGGGATACCGTCTGGTACCAAGTAAAGGGCTTTCGACGTGCGTATGAATAGGGGACTCGCCAGCATAACGACGCTTCTCCCATCCGTTAGCGAAGAGCGCTTGTGAGACAGCAGAGATAAGAACGCTTCGCTCCAGCAGACCTGACAGTGCGTCCCGTACCGGCAAGGAAGAGGGAAGCTTTGGTGGGAACATCTTACCTGCCTGAAACATCGAGCCGCCTGTGTGACCAGTAATAGACGAAGGGGAGCGGGAGTGGGAAGCAGAGACCGGACGTTCAGGTTCGAGAAGGTTATCTGCGACGACAACCATCGGCCGGTCAGGCACAGGTCAGTCCCACGCTGCAAATGCTCCGTCCCTGCTGCGTTCCTGTTCCCCCCTTCTGACTGTGTACTCTGTAATACTGTGTAGTGTACCATGTAAATGTGTTGGCAGGTCCGTGGCACGCAATAGCATGGCGGCCAGCGACAGGGGCCGTAAAGCAAGGGGAGGATAGGAAGCGCAGGGTTCCTGAACTCTGAACCTCGTGCGGGTGGTTTAAGTGCAGCGAATGAGGTGGGGGTTGCAGGATCGTGGGCCGGTATCAAAAGGGTATTGCTCAGGGCTGAGGCGCCTACAGCATCCCCGTTGGTTCTCACGTTCACCGTCTTTACGACTTGGATATCATTATTAAGGAGCAAGCCGCTCAGACTGTTGCAGTGTCATACGCGCTCAAACCGGAGCCTCATCCTGTAGGCAGCCTCTTGTTGGAAGAGTTGAAGCAGGGGCAGTATTAACTGGAGTACCGCTGCAAAGTCATAGTTGTCAACTACACTACCACGGGGACGTGAGTCTACATAGTAGACGTCAGACATGACCCCGATCAACGTCAGAAAACGGCCGCCGTGAAATTCAATTGACCCGACGGACTGAACCCCCGCTCTCGGATCTCGAGCTCTTACAAGACTCACTCACTCTCTTCGATGCCGCTTTACCGGCCGCAGACCACTGGCGTCCGCGAGTCTCCCGGCAACCACAAAACCAGCGCATCTACCTAGATAGTACGAGCAACTCAGGAACAAACGCTAACTTGAGATGAATCTCGCGCGGCCAGATCGACCTCTACCACCGCCGTCCCTCCGTCCGCGGAGTATGATGTGCAGAGAGTTTGCTGCCCCTGGGCCCGTTGCTGGCCCCTCTTTACAATTCCAACAATACGTACATACGCTACTCTCACCAGACTCACCTTGGGTCCCCGGTCATCATCTCCATTGGACATCCTCATCGTCAAACCGTTACATGGTCTCACACACGTACCACACTTTCTTTCCTGCGCGGGCAGGCAGAAAAAAAAGAGACAGCAGAACTTCCGAGGGACGACGGCAAATTCCGTGCGCGCCCTGGGAACGCGCGGGTGACGGGTTGCAGATCATGATTTGACAGACGGATCATGATTTTCCCCCTCCTCCTTCCCGTCGGGGAGAGATGGCACGACCGTAGAGTTGTTGCCAAGGCGTGAGAGAGGCGCATCCTGCAACTCGATCGACGAACCCTCTCCGTCAGAGTGCAAACCCTCCAGTCAGACTCTTGGTCCAATGTCTTCTGCGTCGTACTACTAATCAAGCTTGCGAGCGAGCGAGCGAGTTAAATGGGAGAGAGTCCTTCAGCCTTCGAATAGTACGAACCAAACCACCCCCATCCCGCTCATAGTTCGACACCAAACGACTTGGTTCAACGGCTCGCTCGACCGTCGTCTCTTCCGAAAGGCTCTTCGGACCCATCGCATTCCATCATTCCTCCTCCCCCCCCTCCCTAGTCCGAGCCAGCCTTACCAGCGGGATCCCTTCCTCCCAAACTGCCTCAGAGAGCGCCCCTCCCCTGGCGTTCGCAAAAGTCAAGACATCCCGGCACGTTCGGCCCTGACAGCCCGTAAACTTGTCCACATTCGTTTGAGGCACCGTCGATATGGATCAGGTTTGAGATCACGGTCCGTGTTGTGAGGTCGAGACAGTGGGAAAGGGCCGGTGGGCGGTGGAACACCCGCCCACTTCCACCAGCGGACCTGACAGGCCAGTTCCTGATGGCTCAACCATGACGTATCAGAGAAGCTTCATTCTCGTTGCTTCTGGCAAGAGCGCGTGCGTTTCTGCGTTGTCCCATAATGTGCTATTCTATCCTAATTCGTGGCTTTACTATTGTATCGTGCCCTAACTAACATGAAGGGGGCTCTGGGGGCGTATACTACGTGTGCAAACTGCCGTCCGTGACAGCCCTGTTCCCTGATATCGAAGACTCCCAAAACACCATGCTACTTACCATCGTGATTTTTGACGCTCGTACAATTGTCAATGTTCCAACATGTTCGTCGTGCCCTCTTTTTACGCGTTCATCTTGGTGCCGGCCGGCACCGCGGGCCCCACCCACCGCTCCTTGTCGTCTCCAATCTTCCTCCTGAACATGCCCAGATCGCTCAGCAGACTGCGCATGTAGTCCTGCATGTCGCTGGCATTATCCTCCATGACATCTGAGTCATAAGCCGTATCGTCCGAGTCGTCGTATAATGACTCGCCATCCTCGGGATTCTCCTTGTCCTCCTTGTCCTCCGCCTGCCCCGCCGCCCTGGCCACTCCCGTCTCGTCTTCTGCCTCCTCCTCCACCTCCTTGACGGTGACGGCAGGAATCGGATTCTTGAGACTCTCGAGCGCCAGCTTGAGATGCAGCCGAAGAGCCTCGTTCTCCGTCTGCAGGCTCCGGATCTTGCCTTCCGCCACAAGACTGCGCTCCTCCATCATCCGCTGCATTACGACGACGCGGTTCTGGTACTCCTCGAGTTTCTCTTCCTGGTCCTTGGTATCCTTCTCGCGCCGGCGCGACTCCGACACGGACAGCTGGAGCACCCGGATCTCCTCCGCCATGGCAGCGATCTGCGCATCGCGCTCCGCCGACGAGATGTGGTCTTGGTTGACAATAGCGCGGGTGCGAATGCGCTTCGCGCAGTCTGCGTAGCGAAGCGTCGAGAGAGTTTCCTCGTAGTCCGACGGTGCGATGCAGGCAATCATTGCCGTCTTGCTGTTGCCGCCCAGCGAGTCCTTCAGCAGCCATGTCAGGATCGAATCGCGGTAGGGAACCACGTCCTTGTTCCGCTTTCTCGACCCCGGCTTGGCGTCGGCGAGCGCTCCTATGACTCGGCCGAGAGTGGTCAGGGACTTGTTGATGTTGCTACCCTCGCGAAGTCGCTGGCCCGTCGCCTCCGTCGCCTTGGCGCGCTCGCTGCCCGCCAAGTCGACCAGCCGAATGCGCGAGCTCCTCTCCGTCGTCTCGTCCGTCTCCATGTCGTGGTGGATCTGCTTGAGCATAATGGTGAAGACGGCGTGACTACGACTGCTGGTGTCGTTCATTCTGGTACTGGCGACCGTTCGCGATCTGTCTCCGGCGGTCATGTATCGCAGAATCTCGTTAAGATTCCTTACCGGCACCTCGGTCAGATCCTTGACGTACGGCCCCTCGGTGGGCGACTCCCTGATCTTGAGATAGTACGGCGGCTGGTTGGGGTTGACGGGGACGAGCAGGTCGCGCACGTGCTCGTTGTAGACCTCAAAGTACGATACTCGGACGTTGTAGGAGATGTTGGGCGTTTCGTTCTGCGCGGCCTCAATTCGCTCGAAGAGATCCTCACACGTTCGAGGTATCAAGCCCGGCTGATCTGGTGTGCCCATCATGGTGTAACTCTTGCCGGAACCCGTTTGGCCGTAGGCGAAGATGCAGGTGTGGTAGCCCTCGAAGTTGTGGTCGAGAAACTCCTCACCCAGGCTGTTGTAGACGTCCTCCTGGTGCGCGTAGTGCTTGTCTTGGACGTCATGGCTCCAGAAGGAATTGTCAAAAGTAAAAGTCTTCTCCTCGATAATCTTTCTCGCCTTCGCCTTGGCGTTCGCCGGGTCGAGATCGTTCGGCACGAGCAGCGTCGTCTGCTGGGTGACAGGGTCCATTTCTACCAAGCATTCGGCACCTCGCTGTATCTCTGTTGTTGAAAACCGTCAGCTTTTCTCTTTCTCGTTCGAGCGGATTGCGCCGTGTCGATACGCACCTCTTGGTAGAAACGCCCGAACTCGGACGACGACCCGGACGTTGCCGCCGTCCATCCTGACCGGCGCATCATGCGACCGGAGGGACGGCGTAGAAGCAGACGAGTGAAGAGTCGGCATCTCGAAAGCCGCGACTGGCATCAAACGCTGGTCGATAGAAAGTCCACGCAATGTCGTGGTGATTTCATTGAGGACGGCGCGGAAGCGTTGGCGATGTGTAGCCCACATCCCAAGGCGAGGCGGTCGGGCTGGCTTGTTTACTCTGTTGCCCAATTGGGAGGTGACGTGGTGGGGCCGAGTTGCCGGGGCAGTGACGCCACACTTGCTGCTGCTTGTGCTGCAGTGGTGTAAGGTACCGAGGGGGATGAACCCCTGCCAACTTGAGTAGCTTGTGATTGATTCCCCTTTTGAGTTGCAGGTTGATGAGGGAAAGAAGAAAGCTGCAGTGATTGCACACAAAAATGCAGGAAGCCGCTGCTAATTGATTAGGCGCTCAAAACATGTCAGCGGCCGACCTGAAAGAAAACAGACGACACTGACATTGCGCTTTCCCACGTAAACAATCACTTCGAGTCCCGCTGCCTGTGCAAATAAAAGCCTGACCGTTTGATGTGTCTAAAAAAGTGCCAAAACCAGACGCCACGCTGTCTATCCCGCCCAAAACCCTAAGGGCGTCTAAGTCCCTTCCCTAGGAGCTCCGATCCCACCTCCACAACCATCTTCTCGTTGGGGAATTGCTTCTTCTTTGCTAGGATTGCGTCCCCGGCATCCATGGTCCTTAGCAGATCGGCGACCTCGCTATCAGGGGCCATGCAGTAAACCAGATTGCCCAAAGCGAGCAGCATGCCCTGAAGTGCCTCTGGGGATGACTCTTCCTGCCCAATGGCTTCCAAAACCGATGCCACCAGCTCTACTGAGTCGCCCTCCGGAAGACCGTCCCCTTTTTGCTCCCGTCTTGCCTTGTTGCTGGCCAGGGCCAGGTTGAACATTAGAGAAGACGCAGAAACGCGCACGTTGTTGTGGCTGTCATCCAAGAAACTTGATGAGATCAACTGTATGATGGGTGCTCTGAGTGCTTCGTTGCGAAGAATTTCTTCGGGGAACATAGGTGTCGAGAAGAAGTTGCATGCCATCTGCAGTGTGACGAGGCGCAATGCATAGGGGCAGTTGTTGTGGGAGTTAACGTGGTTGAGTATTGTTAGAACCGTTTCGTGCCCCTTCTCCTCGGCAAAGTACCCGCTGAACCTCGCGTCGACCAGTGCACACCTGAACAGATCGACAATTGTGAACAAGATCTCGACCGGCAGAGCTGCAATCGACTTCTTGACAAAATCGGAGACCGGTCCCAGATGTGGAAGGACAGCTGCTGCAGGGCCTTGTTGGCCACGGGCTTCGATAAACGCTTTGAGTTCTTGAATCGCGGGCTCGTTTGCCGTCGGGCCCATCTTTGCCAGCAACTTGCTCAAGGGCGGTACTTTGGCGTACAAAACAGGCCGGGAATTAGGGCTGGAGAAGCTCGGAAGGTTCAGTGACTCGTGTGGATGTCTAGGCCAAGCCATCTGCAAGAGGAGTTGGACGTTGCCTCGAAGAGCTGCAGGATCAGCGCCTGCCCACTCGTTCTCCTTTTCGCCATGCAGATACGTCACGAAGGTTGGAGTTGCGCGGGGATAGTTCTTTTCAGGCAGCGGCGTGAGTTGAGCAACGTCGACCTTGATGAAAGTTGCCTTGCCTGCGGCTTCTGAAGATAACTCATCGAAGACTGGAGCAATGACCTTGCACGGGGGGCATGTAGCCGAAGTGAAGAGAACCACGGCACAAGACTTCTTGGCGGACTCCAGAGCAACGTCCAACTCGTGCGAGCTACTGACGACCTTCACACGGGATTGATTCCTGGCAGACTGAGGGGCTGATCCATATCCGTTGGTAGAAGCGTTGTTCTGAATGCCCAGAATGGAACCATTTTGCCTGTTCGAGTTGATTGTCTGGTTGAGCTGAGGCATGAGCATCCTGCCCAAAGGAGAGTTCAGCACCGCATCAGGCATTTTGACGATGTGCTCCGGAATGCCCTTGCCTAACAAGAACTGCGCGAGGGAATCCGAGAAGTTGTTGCAGTTATGTTTCCATAGATCATAGGACTGAAAGGGTTAGGGTCAGCGGGTTCCTGCATGCTGCGCCACGACCTCCTTACCTCGACCGTGAAGATTGGCCGAAGCGAATCGAGAAACTCCTCTATCACTTCCATGGGCAGCTCTGTTTTGCCGAGATAGATACGCTCCATAGGTTGGCCGAGATGCGAGGATCCCGGGACAATGTCCACGATGCCGCCGTCGTAGACATATTCCCGACCGTTTAGCTGGATGGAAGTGTGATAGATCGCCTCAAGATGGAACCCCAGCATCCCTTGGGACATCTGCCGCGCAAGTCCGCGAGACAAGTCGTAGACCAGCAGATGCACGTCCATATCGGCGACGATGCAAGGGATAAGAAGCAACTGTGTCTTTCTTACGCAAAAACGGCAGAACGAGGAGATGTGGTGTGTGTCTTGGGTCTCGAAAAAAAGTTGATACGGAAAGAGTCGGTAACAATCGAATCTATTGTACGCTCTCTAGGAGGGCCTGTTGTTTTATGAATACACACTCTGCCATCACCAGGAGGCAACAGAAGCATTCGTAAGAGTCGCTGACAGAAGCTTCCAGGACCTAGGTATTCAGCAGGTGCGATCGGATCCGGTAAGAGGTGCGCCACGCGTGGCTTGCTAGGCCTTGAGCGAAGTCCCAGGCCGAGGCCACCAGACCCACATTGGTCGATACATGATTACCTAATACTCCACTTTGCCACGTCCGCGCCGGCCGCTCTCCCTGCCCGAGCACGGAGAGGACAGACCCCGGCAGAGGTTATCAATGGGCCACAGCAATCAAGACGGGGGCACAGGGCAAGTTAGGGGGCTTAGCAAGGAATGGCAGGCCCCGCCCCCTAATCGCGGAGCCATTAAGAGGGACGCGAACTCGATGTCCCAGCACCCTGAGTGGTCTCGCGTCGTCCCCGCCGCAGCATCCAAGATTAGCAGGCTGTCACATTTAGCAGGGGTGCTCTTGAATTTGATGACCTCCCAGCAGCAAAAGAGAAAATCTGCAATTGCCAGGTACCAACCAGCGCGCATTGCATCTTCCCCTTGACGCCCCCTACATATACGAACTCTCGTACTCGACACAGTCGTCCTCGTGTTGCACGACCTTTCCGTCCGCTCTTTAACTCTTCGGCCGCTCGCACCTGTTTTCCTTCGAGTAGCCGTGCTCCCTTTGCAATCGGTCTCTGGTCGGTCCAGTCCACTCCTTTGGTCACTTCCCGCCCGCGACGCAATTCGAATGCGTTACCTTGTGTTCCCCTGAACAACGACGACACGCGACCAATGCGAAGAACATCAGTGTCGCTGCCGACGAAGCAACCCGCCCGAGATCCTCACGAGAAGCCCGGACGATTCGCTCCTGCACAACGCCAGACTGGTCTTTTTGCCAGACTCGGAGACATGTCGCAAGCACAGAAGACGAGGTGGATGAGGACGGGCGCCATCGCCTTCTTCGTCGTCTTCTTGTTCTGGTACCTGTCGCCAAGCGGAGTCAATCTTCACAACGGAGGTACGTGGCCCACGTTCTGTCGACCCCTCGTTCGCGACCCTGCCAGCTAATGCGTTTTCGCAGTCTCGACGGGTGGCGCTGGTGGCCAAGTCCCTGCCGACGCTTCTTATGGCACTGAGAAGTGCACTCAATCCAGCTCCAAGTCGAAGCCCATCGTCCAGTATGTTCTCATGATCGACGCTGGCAGCACGGGATCTCGCATCCACGTCTACAAGTTCAACAACTGCGGCTCCACCCCCGAGCTCGAGCACGAGGAGTTCAAGATGACGGAGAAGTCTGTCGGCGGTCTCAGCAAGTATAAGGACGACCCCGAAGCCGCCGCCAAGACCCTTGACGTCCTGATGGAGGTTGCTCTGAAGACCGTTCCCGACAAGCTCAAGTCCTGCAGCCCTGTCGCGGTGAAAGCGACTGCTGGTCTCCGCATGGTCGGTACCGAGAACGCTGAGAAGATCCTTGCTGCCGTCCGCAACCATCTCGAGACCAACTACCCCTTCCCTGTCGTCTCCAAGGAGGACCACGGTGTCGCCATCATGGACGGTGCCGATGAGGGTGTCTATGCCTGGATCACCACGAACTACCTCCTCGGCAAGATTGGTGGCCCCGACAAGAGCCCCACCGCCGCCGTCTTCGATCTCGGCGGTGGCTCTACTCAAATTGTGTTCGAGCCGACCTTCAAGGGAGCTCCGGACGGAGGCATGCCTGAGAAGCTGGCCGAGGGCGATCACAAGTACGATCTCAAGTTCGGCGGACAGAAATTCGAGCTCTACCAGCACTCCCACCTCGGTTACGGCTTGATGAGCGCCCGCAAAGCCGTCCACAAGACCCTGATCAACGAGATCTTTGAGAGCAAGAAGACAGATGACAGCTGGGTCAAGCAGCCCATCGTCCACCCTTGCATTGCCCCCGGCATGGTCAAGGAGATCGAGGTCGAGCTCGAGGACAACCACCCCCTGGGCAAGACTGCCACCTTCAACTTCACTGGTCCTTCCCAGGCTGCCCCTGCGCAGTGCCGCAACCTCGCTGAGAAGATCCTTAAGAAGGAGGAGAGCTGCAAGCTTGCGCCGTGCTCCTTCAACGGTGTCCACCAGCCGTCGCTGGCCAAGACCTTCGCCCGTGAGGATGTCTACATCTTCTCCTACTTCTACGACCGGACCAAGCCCCTCGGCATGCCTGATTCTTTCACTCTCCGCGAGATGCATGACCTGGCGAACTCCGTCTGCGGCGGCGAGAAGGCTTGGGACGTCTTCTCCACCGTTCCTGGTGCGCTTAAGGAGCTTCAGGACCGTCCTGAGCACTGCCTCGACCTCAACTTCATGATGGCCCTCCTCCACTCTGGCTACGAGATGCCCATCGACCGCGAGGTTAAGATCGCCAAGAAGATCAAGGGCAACGAGCTCGGTTGGTGCCTCGGCGCCAGGTCAGTCAACCCCGTCGAACTCAATGACATGCAAATGCTAACAGATTCGCAGCTTGCCTCTCCTTTCTCCCGGCTCTGGCTGGAAGTGCAGGGTCAACCAGGTTAACTAGTCAACCCGCCTCGACGCGGCGCAAGCCTCCCTGGCGTTGGCTGGCCTGTAGTACTATAGATTTTTAATTCCATGACAGAACCGGGAACGGTGTTCGATTACGAGTTGTAAAGCAGAGTCACGATGGTCACACGGCAAGCATAGGGATATGCATGAATACACAGACCAAAAGGCGGGCGTTTCATGTCTTGATTGGTTTTTCATGGGAATTAAGAATTAAAAGGCTCGTCCAAACGTGCCCGGTCTAGAATAAACTCGCGCCCTGGATATCACCTGAAAACAGAATCAAAGCGGTGCGGTCACCATGCTCAGCACGTCCTCAATAACGTCTTCCGGCCCAATGCCTTCGAGAATTGCCTCGATGGCTTGAACCTGGCTGCCCCATTGCATGCTGCGCTCCTGCGAAGGACGCACAATACGTATCCGGTGCAGATAGACCTTCCTAACGGCCAGGTGCACTAGGGCAGGCGTCACGTAGTCGAGCCGATGTAACGGGGCAAGGCACTTGAGCAGCTGCTCGAGGTGCTTCGTCGCAGTCGGCTCGATGCCGCCTGCAACCGCGCGGTGCATCCTCAGAAATGAGATGACGTTCATGTAGTACCGCACCACGTCCACGCTCACCTGCACCTCTCGACTGAGCTTTGCCAGAGCGGCGATGTCCTGCAACGGTCAGCCTACTGCTGGACTGTAACGATGGGGGGCACCACTTACGCCTTCGCTGAATAGGGGGTCCTCGCTCAATAGAGGCAAGTCGCCGTTGATGCTTTTCTTCAAAACACTCTCGGTGCTGGCCGTTTCGGCGCCGTCGGCGGCATCGTACGCCTCATCGAGGTTCGGGAAGCCGTCATCGGGATCGTGCCAGTGAGCGATGAAGAGGTAATCGTTGAGATGGAGCGTTACGTGTGCCAGCCCGCCGCTCTCGGCGCCCAGGGCGGCGACGAAGAGGAACTGCTTTGGGGCCGTCTGCACTGAGGTGCGCGTGAAGATGCGGCGGGTGCGGAGGAGCTCGAGGACCTGGATCTGCACGGCTTTCGGGGCGCGATCCAGGTTCCGGGCTACAACGACATTGGCGATTGACGAGCCGGGGCCGGTCGGGCTGGAGGCCGTGACGGCCGTCAGGGGAGAGATGCCCGCGCGGGAAAAGTAGGAGTCGTTACGGGTGCGGAGGGGCGAGCCCGATCTCGTCGCCGTCAGCGGCTGGGAGATGAGGATCGAGGATGCAAAGTCCTCCAGGGTGGTCTGGGGCGTGCATTCCACCACGGCGCACTTCAGGCCGAAGGACTTTGTCGCGATCTATGCAAGGTGTTAGACTGGAAGATCGAGTCTCGCCGGGGATTGAGGTGCAATCGCGCTCACCAGCTGCAGCTCCTCGACGAGCTCGCCGAGGGCGGCCGGCGGGGTGCTGATGATGCAGTGTTCTCGGTTGACCAGGCACAGCAGGGCGGCCAGCTCCAGGTCGCTCAGGCCGTGGACCTTGGTCAGGAGATCGTCTTCATCCGCCATCAGGATCTCGTGAAGTTTTGGTCAAGAGTCCCATCAGCTCATACTGGGCCACAGATGTCGTCTGGCGGCGTGCTCGTCCACGGCGTTCATGTGATGCGAAGGCGGTGACGGATCACTTGGGTGAAGTATTAGTCGCGCGCTGAGGCAATGCGCTGCTCCTGAGCTCAGTCGCTTGGACCGTCGTTGCGATGAGGGCCCGGGAGGGTGTGGCGTAGGCGTCAGGCGTGTTGAGGGCCTTACCTAAGCCCGCTATGCACAGGTCATTCCAGCAACCTTACCGGCCAACCAACACGCCAAACTCAGAGGGCCTGCGCTAGGCGGGCCCTAGGAATTTGGGGCGCCGTCTCTCGGGTCCACCCCAGGTGCTCACCATTTACGTCAGCCACATTCGCCAGAGGATGCGTTCCTTTCCTGGTTAGACCCAGTCCCGCGCGCAGCTCGTTGATAGGCTGAAACCTGCAAATGTGACGGGAGCTCTCAGTACCGCCTGCTTCCCTGTCAACCTCCACCGTCACTTTCGGTCTATCGATCATCGACCTGCACTCTGACACCAACCAACCACCCCTGACGCACGACACCGGTCCGTTTTCGATCACCACGATTTCGACCCGACATTCGACTCGGTCGCGACGCAGATACCTTCTCACATCGCGCAACAGGACGGATCGCCGACGACACAAACTTTGCAGATTTTGCACAGCACGGAATTACAGTTTCGACAGCGGACCCGACGAGGCTATACACACGATGTCTTCGAGAAAGAAGGTGCTCCTGAAGGTGGGCGTTATCAGCGATTACGAATCCGCGTGCGGCATAATTGACGGGAATCCCTTCGCAGGTCATCATCCTCGGTGACAGTGGTGTCGGCAAGACCAGTCTGATGAACCAATATGTGAGTCCGCCTCAATTTTCCAGCGGCCGACCGGTATACGGCAGCCTGGAGCACTGATTCTAATGCACCGCGCGCAGGTCAACAAGAAGTTCAGTGCAAGCTACAAGGCCACGATCGGCGCCGACTTCCTGACCCGCGAGGTCCTGGTCGACGACCGCCAGGTGACGATGCAGGTGGGCGACAACAGATTCCAATCCTGATTCTATCGCGGACATCGAGGCTGATTGCTGGCAGCTCTGGGACACTGCGGGGCAGGAGCGCTTCCAGTCGCTGGGCGTCGCCTTCTACCGCGGGGCTGACTGCTGTGTGCTGGTCTACGACGTCAACAACTCCAAGAGTTTCGATGCGTTGGACAGCTGGAGGGACGAGTTCTTGATCCAGGCTTCGCCGAGGGACCCGGATAATTTCCCCTTTGTTAGTGTGAACCGGCGGTTGGAGATGACCGAGCATGAAGCTGATAAGCGAACAGGTCGTTCTTGGAAACAAGATTGACGTCGAGGAAAGCAAGAGAGTGGTGAATATTTTAACCGCTAGATGTAAATGATCGACAAGATGCTAACTCACGGCGTAGATCTCTACCAAGCGCGCAATGACTTTCTGCCAGTCCAAGGGCGGCATCCCCTACTTCGAGACCAGTGCGAAGGAGGCCATCAACGTCGAGCAGGCCTTTGAAGGTTGGTTTCCTCACCTAGCCTTTACAAC
Organism: Colletotrichum plurivorum; assembly: GCA_014235945.1. Taxonomy (NCBI): domain Eukaryota; kingdom Fungi; phylum Ascomycota; class Sordariomycetes; order Glomerellales; family Glomerellaceae; genus Colletotrichum; species Colletotrichum plurivorum. The sequence goes on from WIGO01000033.1 coordinate 210,372, forward strand.
GAGGCGCTAACGTCGTTGAATAGTCATCGCACGGAACGCCCTGGCTCAGGAAGAGTCGGAAGAATTCAGCGGAGACTACCAGGATGTCATCAACATCCCCATTGAGAACCCGCGCGACGGCTGCGCCTGCTAAGCAGCCACTTGAGAGCAGATTGATGTCGGACGAGTACGAGTTTTGGGCGGCACGCAGTATGGGACCCGCCAACACGCATTCATGTTTCGTCCACGGCGCTACCCATATCCTTTTTGGCCGTGGTTTGATGTAGCATATCTTGCACTGGTGTGAATGGTGTTTAGAGGTTTCATTTGAATTTGAATTCACGGGTTTATTCGTAGGATGCAAATGTTGTGTCGATTGATACCATCTCAGTGAGAGTTCGTCGCATGTCGGCCATGCCCAAAAGTGACATCGTCGATGCCCAATCGGGCTGGGAGTCCGCCGTCCATCGGAGTGTATGGCTCGCTTCGCACTTCGGAGGCCCGAAGCCCATCCTGCGGAGTTTTCGACAAGACGCACCGGCCCGAGCTGGCGGAAGACCTCTGCCGTCCGTCAGCAGACTCCGCTCAGAAGACTGGATCCCGAGCTGCACTAAGCCTATGGCCGGCACAAATTCCGAGCCAGCGCAGTTGACCCCAGAACTAGGTTGCGCGGCGTCATTCTTGGCATTGTTCAGTGGCAGCAAGGCCGTCAGCCCAGCAACGCAGCGGCGCAGAAGACCTCGTGCCTTTTGGGGATAATAAGTAATAATGAGTAGTGTCTGAGGCGGGCAGCGAGCAGCATATGTGTTAGGGAGGCTGAGACGTCCATAGTGGCACGCGATCGGCCCACCGCCTATTGGGCGCCGGCACTTGGGACGAATACAGGGGCTTCTTGTCCGTGCAGTTGAAACTCCCCAACCTTGAAGAAACAACGTTTTGGACAGCAGGCACAAACCCACCCGAAATACCTCCTGGACGCGATATCCGACGACGACGCGAGAGAGAACGAGACGAAATCGGAGACGGATTGCCGTGCCGCCCCTTCTCCCTGTGGACCTACGCACTCCCTGGAACCCTCCCAAGAAACCGCCAACGCCGCTATTTCCTTGAATTTGAGGGGGCAGCACACCTATACCCGGAAGCAGCCAGGTTGGCGGGACGGCAGAAAGCGTGCCGACCACATGCGCCGAACCGGCGAAAACATCAACGCTCCCGTTGCTCCCTGACCACAGCGTTCGAAAACTACGATTTCCCAATCCTTCGAGCTTTTGGTTCTAGGTGCAACAAATGCCTACAGCGAAGACGATCTTGGACCACGCGAAGGCCGACAGCCCTTCCTGATCGAAACTCCCTTCCCCTATCCCTTGCGAGCGCGAAGCCGCAACCTCCCCCCGAAGACGAAATGGCACCGAGCGAGCCTATGCTGCCTGCCGCGATAGCTCCCGATCACGGCAGGGCTGCGCGGAGGTCTTTTAGCGTGGATACGTTGAGCGCATCCGTCGCATCTACGAATAGGTCGAGGTCGACGGTGCGGTCGACGGGATGGCAGGCGAAGCTGGGGCTGGCCGGTGTTGCGAGGCGGACGCTGGGCATTTCGCTGCTGCTGGTGACGGTGCTGCTCTGGACGGTGTCCAACTTTCTTGCATCTGTAAGGGAGGCTCCTATTGAGCTCTGGTGCTGCGGGCTGCCTTGGCTGACTTTTTCATGACAGTATATCTTTTCGGACCATTCCTACGACAAGCCCTTTTTCGTAGTATACGTTAACACGTCCGTGTTTGCAGTATCTTTAATACCAATGCTTATAAAGTTCCTTTGGGAACACGGGGTGGCAGGTCTGCGCCACGAGGCGATGATGGTGTGGAACGAGCAAAAGCACGGCAAGGCGGGGATGAAGACGGAGGTCGACGAGGAGGACGCCGTGGCCGGGGAGCGCCTCCTGGTCGACGACGAACCAAGCCTCGAGATGGAGGGTTTCGAGCTCAAGGTCGAGCAGCTGTCGTTCCGGGAGACGGCCATCATCAGCCTCGAGTTCTGCATGCTGTGGTTTTTTGCCAACTACTTTGCGTCCGCGTGCCTGGAGTACACGAGCGTGGGCAGCGTCACGATCCTGAACTCGACGAGCAGCGTCTGGACGCTCGTCTTCTGCGCGATATGGGGGGTCGAGGGGTTCACGCTGCGCAAGTTTATTGGGGTGCTGGCGTCGCTGACGGGCATCGTGCTCATCTCGACGGTGGACCTGTCCGGCTCGAGCGACGAGAACCGCGGATCGTTCCCTCACAAGACCACGGCGCAGATTGCGATAGGAGACGCCATGGCCATTTTCAGCGCCTTTGTCTACGGATTGTACGTGACGGTGATGAAGCGGCGTGTGGGCAACGAGGACCGGGTGAACATGCCGCTCTTCTTTGGGCTGGTCGGGCTGTTCAACGTTCTGCTCCTGTGGCCCGTGTTCTTCATCCTGCACTTTACAGGGCTTGAGCCGGTAAGTTGATCTGCAACCCATACCCCCAAGGTTAGAAATACGTCCTGACAGCGCCACAGTTCCAACTCCCACCGACGGGCAAGATCTGGGCCATCGTGATCGGCAACTCGGTGTCGTCGTTCATCAGCGACATGTCATGGGCGTACGCGATGCTGCTGACGACGCCCCTGGTGGTGACGGTAGGCTTGTCGCTGACGATCCCGCTGTCGCTCATCGGCGAGATGATCCAGTACTCCCAGTACTCGAGCTGGGTGTACTGGGTCGGCGCGGCGGTGGTGCTCATCTCCTTCCTGTTCATCAACCACGAGAGCCACGAAGACGAAGCAGGCGACAAGGCCCCCGAGGCGGGATCTCGGGCAGCTCACTAATAATATAGAGGTAGTCGACGATTCCAGTAAAGAGACGAAAGAATGGCTCTGGTCACAGAGAGAGAGTGCCCCGGCGGCGGCACACGCATGCATGGATCAAGGCGTTCACATGGTGTTTCCGGGAGATTTTACCTGGAAATGAATAGAGCATGGCATCTGCCCTGCTGTTTGGCAATATCAATACTACAATATGAATTGCGAAACTTCGTTCTTGTCGACTTATGCAACAGCGGTGTGGTAGCGAGTAGGCATGCGGAGGCATCGCTTACATCGCCAAATCGCTTCGTTCGTGACATGTCCAATCATTATCAATACTGCACACGCCAGCCACGCCACATATCGTTGGCAGCCGAGAGCCGAGAGCTGAGGAGCTCCTCAAGCGGCGGAAGATTCGGAGAAGCTGTCACACGATGAAAGGTGGGTAATCTGCAGGTTAGGTGCGTCGGGCCGGGGGGATGGCAGTGGCAGAAAAAGCTGAAAAGTGAGGAATGGAAAGTTCATTGGCTGGCAGGAAGGGTTTGGTGGGAAGAAAACTCGGTGGTAGTGGTGCGGGCGCAAAAAGCCAAGAGGTTGAGGTAGGTGTGGGCGGGACGAACGAACGGGATTTCTGAGAATTCCATGGTGCTGGACTGGCAAAAGACCATGTTTGCTCGTTTCGGGATGGGATCGACGAAAGGGCATGAGAGAAAAAAAAAGCAGGGAAAGACGCCGCGCAATCGGATTCGCCGCCGCCCATCCCCCCTCCTCTTCGTCTCCGAGTCCCCTCCTCCTCCTCCTCCGCGGTCCTTTTGTTTGTGGAACTCAACTCCACCGAGGACACGAGAATCGCATTGTTTTTTATCTACTTCTTCTTAATTTGCCATACTTGTTGCATTTGTAATGTGATGTGGTGTTCTGTGACCATCGTCATACTGGGTGTGCTGGGCTCCCCTGCTTTGATAGAGTTGCGGGAAAGTCGAGAGAGTTTGCGGATACGAGTCTAAAGTGTGTAAGCAGCCTGTCACCTTTGATCGGTGGGCAGAAAATAAGAGAGACAGAAGGAGATACCACGCTGAAAATGCAAAAGACTAGGATCGAGGATAAAGTCAACCACCATACGATCCATGTGTGGGATACCGAGCGTAGTGACCAAAACTAAGCCCCTCTCGTCGAGCAAAAAACACACAAGACCTTTCTCGCTAGAGATAAGATGGAAGGGAGCGTGGTGAGGGGTGGTAGCCCGCAGACCGGACAGAAAAAGTGGCTTGATGGTGGGATCTGATGTCAGTGATGGCCCGCCAAAAGGCCGATCTCTGGAGACCGGGAAGGGCTTGCTTTTCTGCAGCAATAGCCTAGCTACAGAGCAGGCCTTTTTGAGTTTTTTAACCCCCTCCCATTCATTATTGTCCTCCGTGCCTCAACTCGTTGGGCCTAACGATAATGAGCGGATAAGCCCGTGTTTGTGTTTGCTGTGGCACTGGGAAAGTAGGTAGTGTACCAAGGTAGGTAGCACAATGGTCAATGGAACCCTCGACGGCGTAGAGTTGCAGCGCCCAATTGTTCCATGTGAGCCCAGCCCGATGGGAAAAGTGGCCCTACGGGGCGAGACCGCGCTCCGCAGGATGGCCCAAGACCCCTGAACCCGGCCCCGAAAGGTCTTGCGTTCCCTCTGTTCCCATTCCCACGGGCCACACACACCTCCGCTGCCCGCTGCTGGATGGCCTACAGGCTGCACTACAGCGGGCTTGGAGGACAGGTATCTACCGAATGTAAAGGTACGTACCCCTCTTCTTTCCACGCCTCCCCGCCCCCTCTTCAAGGTTCCCTGGGCGTGGAGCCTCACTCCACGCACGCAGGGGAGGAGGGCAGGGTACTCTTGCCGCGCTTTTCTATTTTATTCCTTTCGACTCTGATCTTTTTCTCTTTTGCGACGCGCGGTGGGCGATGGAGTTCGCCGCCGTCGTGAGAGGGCGAGAGAGAAGGATGCATGGCTTCTGTGCGCATTAGCACCCTCTGTGCCTCTGTAACGAGTGCTGTGAGGTCATGGGCCTATGATTTCATCCGATCTACGTATATACGTCTGCTGGCTCTATAACATGACGACAACGCCGGACCAGAAGAGGCAAAGAGAAACAAACCTTGGCGAGTCTATCGACACGTCAAAATTCCCGGGATAGTGGTCCGCTTCTGAAAAAAGAGCGAACATTAGAACTTCGGTCACACCTATTATTCCTTTTTTCTGCAAATCCCAGCTGTGGGAATCTCCATGGGATGGGAAGTCCATCTCCATCATGCAACACCCTCCTCCCGGGCTAGCTTCTTTCCCACACCCCGTTGGCCGCTGCTCCTCTCCCGCTTCTTTCTGCGCCTTTTAGCTTTCTTTCTTCCCCTTGTCAAATCCGCATGTGGAATCTCCCGGAGTCCAGTCCCCTGGCTCTTTCTTCGAGACCCCGCCTCGGCGCGAAGCACTGGAGAGACAACAGGCCCGGATAAGTCCTGGGGGACCCATCGCACAACATCGCCCTCGATCTCGAGGCCGGGTGACCCTTCTCTAGCTCTGCTCAGCTCTGCTCTGCTCTGCTCAGCTCTGCCGGTGTTCCCTCCTCCTTACTTCCCTACACACGTCCTTGCCTTGCCAAAACACCGGCCGATGTTACCGTCCGCGAGGGCGGCTCCTACTAGGCAATTCGCCCGTTGAGATATTCCATGCGCATCTTAGCGGCAGAGGCAAGAGCACCCGATCACTAGACCGCATCGACTGCTGAGGATCGACGCCACGGCTGCCGCTTCTGGCTCTTATCTAGTCTGTCCCTTCCTCCTCTGCCTTATTTCCTTGCATTGCACCTCCCGAACTCTGCCAGAGAAGTAGGGGGTTGCGAGGAGCACGTCTTCTAGGACTGTCGGGGCTTCCCATTACCAAACGCAAGCCACATCCTCCGCCTCGGATCTCCCACCCTCCACCGACCACTCACACGCACATCTTGAAGTCAAACGTCTATCAAACTACACAACATCGACTATTTCACCTAAATATACTTCCTCATTTACAACCGCTGGCCCAGGCTCGAAAAGAATATCTTCCTGTGTCCTCCGAGATCAACTCGCGACCTGCGCCACTACCTCGCTACCTATATACACTTCCTATAAGTCGCCGCCTCCTCGGCACCATCACCGGGAGGCTTGACAAAGGACACGCCTCGCCGACGCCGTGACTATGGCCTCGAAAGCTGCGCCGCCGGCCGAGGAGCCTCAACGTTCATTGTCAGAGTCCATCGCCGCAGCGACCCGGTCCTCACATGCCAAGCTTAACAAGCTGATCATCGCCCGCCTGCCGCTGGCCATCCCTCCGCGCGCTGAAGACCCCTCCATCTACGTCTCCGGCCTGCTTCACATTACGCCCATCTACACAACCTTTGAAACACTATGGCAGGCTATCGTGGAAGACACCCAGTCGTCGTCTGGCGAAGTCAAAGGTGACGGCTGCAAGTCGGATAGCCTTTCACTGCATGCCATCATCGGGACTGTCCTGAAGCATCAGGCCAACGTTTGCGATCGTACTCGCTCGATTTTGACCTCATTATATCTCCCGGGGCTCATGCGCTCAGAAAAACTAAGATCCGACATTGGCTCCCTCACAGGTTGGTCCCCAGAGGTTGTCGAACAGCAGCTGAAAGCCGTGGCCAAGTATGGAAGACTGGCCGATTTCACGAAGCATGTGAGGCGAACAATCGAAAAGAAGCCACACGTCTTGGTGGCGTACTCTTACATCCTATTTATGGCTCTCTTTGCCGGCGGTAGATTCATCAGGGCGACGCTCGAGTCTGCAGGCTCGGACTTTTGGGAGCAAGTGCCGTCACCGATTCCACCCTCAGGAACACTATGTATACCACGCCCGCTCAAGGAGGAAGAGCCCGCAGCAGCTGCACCCGAGCCTGTCGACTTGATGCGGGGTGATACCGGGACTGTCGAGCCTGGTGCAAGGCATACTCGGCATGCTCTGCCCCTGAGCTTCTTTCGCTTCGCTACCGTCCTCGACGGCGAGGATCTGAAGAAGGAATTCAAGAAACGCCTAGCGGATTCCGAGAGTCTTTTGACTGCGCGAGAGAGACACGACATTATCCAGGAGGCAGCTCGCATATTTGACTACATGCTGCTGCTCGTGGGTCAACTCGACATCGTCTGCGAATCGACCGAGGATGGGCCATCTCTGGCCGATCCCTGGGCATCGTTAGGCTCCGGGGGCCGGCTGCGCGACAGCGTCATTGTCACCCGAGAAAGAAGAGAGAAGGGTTCGTCGAAGGGGGAATCGGGACCCAATTCGAGGAGGAATTCGTGGATCTGCCAACACCGGAGACACCAGAAGTCGGACACCGGGGAGCCACTGAGCCCAGTCGATGCGGATGGTCAGCCACCCGCGTGTTGCCCGGCCTCCTCTATGAGATTTGAGCCAAACCTCCCTGTACCGAACAGAAGCGAGGATGACAAGCCGATGTCGACCGACGGCGCGGCTAACGACCCCCGGCCGTCTCCTGTAGCGTCGACATCCGCTGCCGCTTTGCTTCTGAACTTCCTCCTGGTGGCGGGACTGGCGGCTATTGCGGCCATGGTTGTCCTCGGGCGACGCTCGAGGTATGGCGGCGGGCTGGTGCAGGCAGCGTAGAGGGCGTTGTTACGGGGTTGCATAGCATGGCAATCTTGGCGTTCAGGGGCGGTTGCATTCAGGATACCACATGGGATAGATACACGATACCCCCCAAGTTGCACTCTGAGTGCTGTTTTCTTTTCTTATATCCTCATAAAGTAGCAATATCAGTATAAATGGGCGCCGGACTCCCACTGAATAACGAAACAACCTGACATCTCCTCAAGTACGCTGCGACATCAGTGCAATATCTGATCATTCCATTCCATACCTCCCATGTGATTCATTATGCCTGCGACTAAAGGACTCCACGTCCGATGAAAAAAAACCATGGTATCTAGTACAAACCCCAATGCAATGCGATGCCACCAAAAGCAGTCCAAACCAGCCAAACACTTGTTTTTCCGTGGTTTTTGTTCTTGTCCTTCCCCAAACCTAGCCATTGTTTTTGTTTTTTCCTATTCCTCAACCCAAGCCATTCTTAACCCTAGAATCGATCGAATGCGCCCAAAACAAGTTCCCAACTTCAGGGGATAGACCCTCCTTCGATTCCGTTTTCTTCCTTTCCTTTTTATGACGTTCGTCATGTGTGTATCAGCATTCCGAGTGAGAATCGTCGTCCTCGTCCCAGTCGTCCGCGACGTCGGCCCAACCCGACAGGTGCCGCCTCCCGCCGAACTCGCCCCCCGTCCGCAGGTCCCACGCCGCGCCGTTGGCGGCCGACCCGTCGTCGCCCTCCTGCCAGTGCCGCGCCGTGTAGTCGTCCGAGATGGTCACCAGCTTGCCCTCGCTGGACCAGCTGACCCCCGTCACCTCCCGCTGGTGGCCGCGGACTAGGGGCGTGCCGTTGCGGACGATGGGGACCTGGTTTCCGGCGGGTGCTGATTTTTGTTGATCAGTCGCCTCGGATGCATCAGCGACGTTTCTGGGGAGGTGGCTCTGCGTGTCCCAGTGCTCTCTCATCGCGCGCTCGTCCGTGGGGAAGAGCACAGCGCACTTGTCTGTGCTCCCGACGGCCAGGAGCTCCGTCCCGGAGACGGAGACGGGGCGCACGGCGCAGCGGACGTAGAACGACTTGACGTGGAACATGTCGTGCTTGAAGCCGTACAAGGGCCCCAGGCCTTGGACGGCCGCGCCGGCCCTCTGCCGCGGGGGGCGGGTGGAGAGTTCCGGGGCGCTGCCGAGCATGAGGTGCGACGTCGAGTATGCGTAGACGGTGTTGTCCTTGCACACGGCGTAAAGGCGGGCGCCGTCGCTGCCCAGTGCGAGGGAGGTGAGACCGTACGGACGCCAGCGGTGCGTTGCCGGCTCGGCGGTGACGGCGAGCGGGGTGGCGTCGGGCCTGTTCCGTGGGGTGATGTACCGGGTGTCCCAGAGCTTGATGCAGGCGTTCGCCTCGGAGGCGGAGAGGAGGAGGTGCTCGCGGCCGGCGGGCATGTATTGCAGCGCGGTGACTGACGCCGGGGAGGTGATACCCTCGACGGTGCGAGCGTGGGCGTTGTCGATCGTGTTGGTGGTCCTCGCCCACAGGGGGGCAAGGTTGCGATCCCTGTGTACGACGCCCTCGGGCCCGCGTGTTGAGAAAGCATTCGCCGGCGAGGCGCAACACCGCAGGTCCCAAATCTGGATCTTTCCGTCGCGGTCTGAGGTTGCCACGATGTTACCGTCCGCTTGGCCGGGCTGGAACTCGACGCGCCGCATGGACTGGAAGTGGCCGCCGTTCAGCTCCGCCGCGACGGACTGCGACATGACGTCGAAGATCTTGCCTGACCGGTCGCCGCAGGCGCTCGCGAGGCGAAGGTCGTCGTCTGAGAAGGCGACATCCATGATGGCGTTTTGGTGAGCCTGGATGACAATGTCGACTTTTGACCGGGGCGGCGCGCCGTAAGGGGTGATCGTCGTGTCGAAGAAGCGGATGAAGCCTTCCTCATCTCCGATTGCTGTAAGAGGTGCATCTGCCAAGGGTTAGTCGAGCATCCCAGCATACGAACGGGAATGAAACCTACTGTGACAACTTGCAAGACTGAAAGGAATAGTAGTCGATTGAGTCAGGTGCGCGTTACACATGTGAGTATCGGTGCTCCTGCTCCAAAACGAAGCAGTACTTGCTCTCGAGTCTGCGGGCAGTTAGACGACGCATCCTCGCAAGGGGTTCGGAGAGAGTTCCTACCAAAAGCGGGATATTCGAGGCGCTCACGTCCCGGCCGGGGAGTGCTGCCCTGTTCCCTCATGAGAAGCTGGGCACCGAACCCGCGGTTGCGAAGCTTCAGAACGGGCTGCGGTTGATATTGTGCTACAGGCTGGGCTTGAGTCAGCTTAAAGTAGAAACACCGGAACAACCCAGACATACCGATGCCTCCCTGGGAGGCAGAGAAGGGTTGACAAGAGACGAAGTAGGCTTGACCTTGTCCAAAGCCTGAACACCCGCGCGATTGCACTTAAAATAATCGATCTGGAGCTGGTTAGACGGCTTCGGCTTGCGGCAACCATGCTTAGGACCAACCAGAGTAGACCTCGGCCGAAGACCCTCGTAGCCCATTGACGAAAAGTTGCTGGCCGTCAGAGAACTGAGCTTCCGCGCAAACTCGTCCGGCGACTCCCGAGGGCCCGCGGGGTACCTCCTTCCCACGGGTGGAAGGGCCGTAGGGGCGTGCAGTTCGGGCGATCCAATGACACGATCTTCCACATTCTCACTTCGACTCAGAGGCGATCTGGCGATGGGACTTCGGCCCAATGGTACCTCGTCCTCCTCCAGCTCTTCCAATTGTGTCCTCGAACGCTTCGTATTCGATCCGCGGGCTGGCTGTGGCAACTTCATCGGTATGGCGTCCACAATGCCACGCTTCCTCTTCTTCGGCACCTCCTCGCTTCCAAACGGCGACAATAAGCTAGCATTCGACGTCGGCGACATCGGTTCCGCGGCTTCCCGGTTCGATCGTGGGGGCGGCGTGGGCTGGGCGTTGATCGCAGGGCCGCCCATCTCGGCGAGGGCCGGCCTAGAGCTCCGAGAGGACGACCCCCGAGGGGCGAAGAACCGCGTGAACTTTCTAGGTGTCAAGACGGCCTTGCGCCTCTCCTTCCGGACGTTTCGCTGCGGTGGTGACGAGGGGAGCGTCGGCGACGACGCGGGGACGAGCCCGTCGCTCGGCGGCGGGCTGGCCATGCCGCCGTGGTAAACCATGACGAATAGGTGATTTTTGGTGTTGTTTCTTATACGGAAATGTAAATATACACAAAACAGGAAGAAGAACCCCCTGCTTTATATCATCAAACCAAACAGCCGAGGCGGTTCGGGGGGGTGAGGTTGGTTGTGTGCTGCTGGGTTGGTGAATCAGAGCCCGGCAGACTGGAAGGGAGGGAAGCGGGCTCGCGGCTGACGTCTTCACTGGACGAGGGTACCTCACCACCCTGGAGCTACGCGATGCCCGTCGCGCCGGGGCGCGTTGCGAACGCGCGGGGGACCCACCCGGTGTTTAATGGAACTTCGTCCCGTGTGAGTGGTCCAATCACCTCGTGGGCTGCCGACGTCCAGCCCGCCGCCCCTGCAGGGACCCCCCCAGCCGGGATCCACCAGTTATCTCCACGTGATCGTTATCGGTCCCTAAAAATTTCTGAAAATTCGAAGCGGTCTTGTCTGAAGAGGCGGCGGGGCCTCTCTGCTGGGCGCCGGAAGTTCGAGATTCTTGCATACGCAGCGGACGGTCGCAGTACTTTTTTTCCCCAACAGACCTGCTGCCGCCGCGCCGTCCGACAAAATGGCGATCCAGAAGAAGCACGGAAAGGGACGTTTGGACAAGTGGTACAAGCTTGCCAAGGAGAAGGGATACCGTGCAAGAGCAGCGTTCAAGCTGATCCAGCTGAACAAGAAGTATGGCTTTTTGGAGAAGAGCAAGGTCGTCGTCGATCTTTGCGCTGCACCAGGTGTAAGTTAATAGTTGACGACCCAATCCCGCAGAAGTGCATTCTAACCGCCACGATCACAGTCCTGGTGTCAGGTCGCGGCGGAAACATGTCCCGTCGGCGCCCTCATCGTCGGTGTCGATCTCGCCCCCATCAAGCCGATCCCCAAGGTCATCACCTTCCAGAGCGACATCACGACCGACAAGTGCCGAGCCACGATCCGCCAGCACCTCAAGACGTGGAAGGCCGACTGCGTGCTCCACGACGGTGCGCCCAACGTCGGTACCGCGTGGAATCAGGACTCGTTCAACCAGGCCGAGCTGGTGCTGCAGTCGATGAAGCTGGCGACAGAATTCCTCGTCGAGGGCGGCACCTTCGTGACCAAGGTCTTCCGCTCCAAGGACTACAACCCCCTGCTCTGGGTGTTCAACCAGCTCTTCACCAAGGTCGAGGCCACCAAGCCCCCGTCGTCGAGAAACGTGTCGGCCGAGATCTTCGTCGTCTGCAAGGGCTACAAGGCGCCCAAGCGCATCGACCCGCGCTTCCTCGACCCTCGCGCGGTCTTCGCCGAGCTCCAGGACGCCACCCCCAACAACGAGGCCAAGGTCTACAACCCGGAGGTCAAGAAGCGCAAGCGCGAGGGTTACGAGGAGGGCGACTGGACGCAGTTCAAGACGGTGCCCGCGAGCGAGTTCATCCACACCGTCGACCCGATCGCCATCCTCGGCACCGCGAACCAGCTGTCGTTCGACCAGCCCAACAACGGCGACGTGGCGCTCGCGGCGCTGGACAAGCTCCCCGAGACGACGGACGAGATCCGCAGGTGCTGCGCCGACCTGAAGGTGCTCGGCAGGAAGGAGTTCAAGATGCTGCTCAAGTGGCGCCTCAAGGTGCGCGAGATCTTCGGCTTCCCCACCAAGAAGTCGGAGAAGGAGAAGAAGTCGCTGCAGGAGCAGGTCGGCGAGGAGGTGGCCGAGGTCGAGTCGATGGACGAGGAGCTGCGGGTCCAGGAGGAGCTGGAGGCGCTCAAGAACAAGGACGACACGAAGCGCAAGAAGGAGAGGAGGAAAGAGAACGAGCGGAAGCAGAAGGAGATCGTGCGCATGCAGCTCAACATGGTGGCGCCCATGGACATCGGCATGGAGCAGTCGGGCCCGCTCGGCCCGGACGCCATGTTCGCGCTCAAGACGGTTGACAAGGCCGGCGGCGTGAACAAGATCGCCCGCGGGCGGATGGCGCTGCTCAAGGAGAACGAGAAGAAGAAGGAGCAGGATAACGGCATCTCGTACGGCTCCGAGGACGAGAGCGACGACGAGGCCGAGGACCGCCTCGAGCGCGAGCTGGACGGCATGTACGACCAGTACAAGGAGCGCAAGTCGGCCGCGGACGCCAAGTGGCGCGCCAAGCGCGCGCGCGAGGAGCACGAGGACGGCGAGTGGGAGGGCGTGTCGGCCAGCGAGCACAGCGACAGCGACGAGAACCTCGAGATGGACTCGGACAGCGACGAGGGCTCGGACGACGAGGAGGACAGCGACGGCGAGGGCGGCAAGCCCCTCGTGACCGACCTGGACACCACGGCCGAGGAGGGCGACCTCTCCAAGCGGGCGAGGAATTTCTTCAGCCAGGACATCTTCAAGGACATCCCCGGCGTGCTCGACGAGGACGACGCCATGGACGGCGTTGAGTACACGGAGGAGGCGGCGGCCGAGGAGCCCAAGCCCGCAAAGAAGGAGAAGGCCAAGAAGGTCAAGGAAGACAAGAAGGCCAAGGAGGACAAGAAGAAGAAGCCCGCCGCCGAGGCGGCCGACTCCGAGTCCGAGAGCGAGGAGGAAAACGCCGGCTTCGAGGTCGTCAAGAACAACGAGGAGGACTGGGAGAACCAGGAGAAGCGCAGGCCGGACGGCAGACTAGGTATGCTCCCACGCTATCATCTCATGCTTTCATCTGACTAACCCCGGCAGACATCGACATCATCACCGCCGAGGCGATGACGCTCGCCCACCAGCTCGCCACGGGCCAGAAGACGAAGCACGACCTCGTCGACGAGGGCTTCAACAAGCACGCCCTCAAGGACCGCGACGGCCTGCCCGACTGGTTCATCGATGACGAGAGCAAGCACGACCGCCCGCAGAAGCCCATCACCAAGGCCGCCGCGGCCGCCATCCGCGAGAAGATGCGCGCCTACAACGCCCGCCCGATCAAGAAGGTGCGCGAGGCCAAGGCCCGCAAGAAGTTCAAGGCCGCCCAGCGCCTCGAGAAGCTCAAGAAGAAGTCCGACATGCTCGCCAACGAGGAGGGCATGACGGAGAAGGAGAAGGCCGACAGCATCGCCAAGATGATGGCCAAGGCCGGCAAGGTCAAGAGGAGGCCCAAGCCTACTCTCGTCGTCGCCAAGGGTGAGTCTCCGAGATCGTCTCCGAGCATGACTGAGCGAACGAAACTGACAGCGAGATGCAGGCGTCAACCGCGGTGTCCAGGGTCGCCCCAAGGGCGTCAAGGGCCGCTACACGATTGTGGACTCGAGAATGAAGAAGGACCTGAGAGCTCAGAAGAGGTTAGCCAAGAAGAAGAAATAGTCGCATTGTTGATCATACCCCCAGATTTAGATGGCGAGGGAGATAGAATCTGTTGTAATACAAACAAAAGCAAGCATTCAAAGGTCAGCCACTCACGTGAGAAACACCACGAGGTCTTGGGAGTGCAACGGAGGGAGGTTTCTGCCTTGTCTGATGGTCTGAATCATTTTTCTTTCCATGCCCACGAGGGACAGAGCGTGACGTGCGCAGTACATTATCGTTAAGTCTTGAACATAAATAACTTCGTCCCGCCCCTTCACCCTAGTAAGCGCTGCCTCTATCCACCGAGGAAGGGGGTCATGATGATAAGATGCCGCCCCCTAAATCCCGAAAACATCAAAAGCACCTCTGGCCCGACACCGGAAATTCGTACTGTACAACATCTTGAACCAGATGGATGGATGACGGCGCAAGAAACCAAACGCAAACCTCCCTTCTTTTGCAGGAACACCCCCGTGGTCGTCGTCGTCGATAATCCTTCGCTTGGGGTGTTCCTCTGCATCCTGGCATCGTACAAGTGTTCCAGCGCCGTGTGTATGTACCGCCGTCCGCAAAGTACCCAAGAACGCCGTTGCTCACCCAGCGAGCAAGTCATTAATCAAAAGCTGCCTCTCCGTCGCGAGTCCTCCGCGGTGCGTGCCTCTTGGTAGTCGGTGATCGTGTGCCGTCTAGCAGTGCCTCAGTCGCGCTCCTGCTTGATCCTCGGTCCCTGGTCCATCCTCGGCGAGTCTGGAGCTCGAGGCCCCAGCATCCAGTCCTGCATGGCCAGCCACTCGCTCCAGCTCGTCTCGGCGCCCTGGATCTCTTTCTCGGTGACGTTCTGCAGGGGTCTGAGGAATGGTACTTGCTGCTCGCCGTCCATGTCGTAGTGGGTTTTGACCTTGAGCCACGTCTCGCTCTTGGCCGCAAACATGTAGTTGCGGCGTTCGGCCTCATGCATGGGCCCGATGCCGGCCATCCAGTCGTCGCCGAAGAAGCCGTGTAACACGGATGGATAGTCGAAGCCGGTGGCCACCAACCGCCGGATGTAGGGCGTGAGAGTGGTGTAGGTGGAGGACGGCAGCTGGGCACCGATCGGAAGCTTTCCGGCGGCTCGAGCGGTGGACGGTGCGGACGGGCCCGCCCCGGCAGGGGAGGCGGAGCCGGCTGGCTTGGATGACAAGACGGGGTCGTGGGCCTTTTGGAAGGGTAGCTGGATGTTGACAAAGGCTGCAACCGCCTGAATCGGGCCGGTATACTGGGCGTGGTCCAGAAAATAGCGCAGACACGACTGGAACTTTGGATACCACTCGAAGATGTCGAACTGCGACTCTTGGAACGGCTGCAATGGAGGGCCGTTGAGCTCAGGAGGGCCGGGAAAGCCGGTGAAAGAGTGGTGGCCTACCTGCGCATACTGAAAGGCCGACCCAGCGGAGGAGCCGCCGGCATGATGGTATGCCATGAGTCCTCGGCGGGTGGAGGCAGGCAGTCTGAGCAAGCACCGGGGAAGACGTCGAAGCGGACTCTGGACTCGCTGATCAACGTCGTTGGCGACGTGGACGGTCGTACACCGTATCGGGGGCGATGACGACTCGGCAAGTGCAGGAGGTGAGAAAAGCGGCCTCGACGGAGCAAAAATACTAAAAAGCGAAGGATACTGCGTTAGGACGACAACAGAACAGCCAGACAAAGCAGCCTCATGTATGGAAGTGTCTAATAACACGATGTCCGATGAGGATGCAGCCGGTTGTGATGTGCGTCTTCTGGCCCTGAAGCGACCCGGTGGTTGCAAGAGAATTTGCAGGAAGGGTGGTTGAAGGCACAGATCCGACGCTGATCAGGCAAGAGCGACATGCGGGACAAGGAGGAGAAGGAGGAGCAGGACCGCCTGCGGAGCCGACCTGCATGTAGATGGAGTCGGAGAAGCAACGACGGCACCCGACTGAATAATGGCAGGGTGCGCGTACCTATTACCCAGGGCGGCTAATAAGGGTCCTCTGGAAACACTGGACAGGCAGGTACTATTATTTTGGATGGTAGGAGAGGAACGAGCGGAACAGAGGATGTCGACAACGAGATACTGACGGGATGATGGCTGGGTTTAATATGTTGCCGATAGTACATGCATGCACAGGTCTAAACGAAGGCGTGTGCCTATGTTTTATGTATGTGTGTGTGTGTGTGTGTGTGTGTGTGTAAATCGTCCCTTGATTTCTTCCTCTCTCTCCTTGACGTTGGAAAAAAAATGAACGGTGCGCCCCCCCATGGTACTTGTTGATGGGAAAGGAAGGGGAAGAAGGGGAAAGGAAAAAAAAAAAAACTAGAGAAGCGGAATGAGAGGTCGGAGGGTACATGCTAACTGCAGCAGGGGCAGAGCCGAGAGAGGGTACCTACATCAAAAAGTGACATGGGACCATGGCCACCGTCCTCTGGTGCAAGATCGCGCCTGCACCCACGGCACGCCAATCCGGTGAGGCAAGAGGGCAGAGAACACACGCACACACACACACACACACACACACACACACACACACACATGCACTCAGACACACCCTCCGAGAGAGAGGGAAAAAAAACTTGGTGGTAGACGAGCGTGTGCGTGTGTACCACCGCTACCTGCTCGTTGCCGACCTCTCACCCAGTCCGTGAGTGCGTGATCGAGCTTGACAGGTGTACAAATAGACAAGATTGGCGGTCAGTTGGAGCTCAAGGGCGTGTAGTCAAGATTAAGGCTTGACAACAGAACAGAGCGAGAGCGCAATCAGACAGCAGGCATAGGTACATACGTAGATAGCTACCATGTAGGTGGTGTAATAGGCATCGATCAATAAGGCGCGGCAGCTCGGTCTACCTTGGCCTGCCCGGCAGGTTTAGGATAGTGTGTTGCCATCCCGTTGATAGCGTAGCTAAATAAGTGGAAAGTGGCTGAAAATGAGATAGTAGCCCGTACGATGGTAAGCTGGCCGGCCGGCGCAGGCAGAGCTTCATCCAGTTCGTTTGACTCTGTGCCGTGTGCGCGATGGATGTTTCGCCAGGGAGTGCAGGAGAGAAAGATGGGAGTATGTGGAAGACGAGGGAGGACAAGAAGTGACGGCAGAGGCGTGTGGGTAAGGTATCCGGGGGTGACGGCACAGTGATTGGCGAGGATCTGGGGCGCCGCCGCCATTCTCAGGGTCTGATCTGAGGTGGTGTGGTGAGAGTGTGCAAATAGCGTTTGCGCCGGCTAGACCGTCGCGCAACCTTACGTCGGATGAGGTGGGATGGGATGGGCATGGGATGAGATGAGATGGGATGGGTATTAGTGTATTAGTGTATTAGTGTATTAGGTACGAATACTAGAGGTGGGACCGCACAGGCTGGTACAGGGCGGTAAGGGTCAACTCAACAACGGTGGACAAGGACGAGGGCACGGTTCAGTGTGCGGATAGCGCTGCGGATAGCGAACGGACCTGAGGACCTGACACCGCGGCGGGTGACGGAGAGAGCGAGGAATGAGAGACAAGACGGACGGACGGACGGACAGGACGAGAAAGATCGTAGACAAGGTGGCAGGGGATTCCGATGAAAGGGGGGGAGAGGAGGGCCAGAGTCAGACATAGGCCATAGCCGGGCCAGAGCATGCGCGGGAAGAACAACACCGCAGCCGGGAAAGGATTCTGGGCAGTGACATTGCATCGCCGTCAGAGTCCGAAGTGGGTGGGAATCTAGACTGTGGCCGAGTATCAACCCCTTCTCTTTCCATATCAGCCTCCCACCTCAAGTCTGTGGTGTTGCGCGAATCCTCCATTTCCGCTGGTGCATGGGCCAGTTGGGATGGGGATGGATGGGCGGGCATGGGCAAGGGCACCTGCTGGCCCTGGCTTGTTTGCTTGTAGTGTGCATAGTGTAGTGAGGAAAGGGCTGTGGTCGCGCGCGCCTGTGCCTGTGCCTGTGCCTGGCTGACGTTGCCCTGGATGACGGAGCTGGACCGGACTGGACCAAACTGGGCCTTTGAAGGTCCAAGGTAAGCATCTCAAGTACGATGTCTCTATCTACCTTGCCAAGGTAGGACAGGTGTATGGTGGATGTGTATGCCGTGCGCCGCGGCAGCGGCACTGGTCGGAGCTAACGCCGGGAACATGGCCATTGGGCGGCTCGACAGGGTGAATCCGTGCCGTCAGCACATGTGATGGATGAGAGGGTGTTACTAGGTAGGCACCTGGAACATACATAGTACCTACCCTACTCCAACAGACCTTTGGTGTGTTCAGTCATCTAGACTGAGGGAGGCACACGAGCTGCAGCGCGGACAAGTTCCAAATCGGTCAGCACCTAACCAGCCGGCCGGGATTGTGGCGGAGGGAGGAAACTGCAAGATCGAGGTGCCGCGATTGCCTCAGGGAACAAATGTAGGTAGGTAAGATACCTCAAGCTAGGTGGTTAGTTGCAGCACTCCTTCAGGTACGGACATTACTACATGCGTGACCTACCAAGTAATTAGGTAGGTAGCTTATCCGTAATACTCTCCGGAGAGTGTGTGCTGACGAACCGGAGCCAGTCCGGGCAGCGCGGAGGTAACGTATTTCGTGTAAGTTTTGAAGGTGGAGCATGCATGCCTCACGCAGCCGTGTCTGCGAAAAGTCACGGAGAATGCCTTCTCACTGCCTTGCGGTGCAACACCAAAGCAAGCAGAGGCAAGAAAACAGGCGGCAGGTCGGGGAGGGAGCCCTCTGGCAGACCCTTCCAGCCTTCGCTCGGCCAGGCCTCCGGGAGTAGTCCGTCCTGCCTCTCCCTGCCTCTCCCTGCCTCGGGCCCCTGCCTGCCACCTGGACAAGAGCTGGGTTGCAGTATAGAGAAAAGGAAGGAAAAAGAATTGAAATTTGAAGAAAAATCGAGACGGATCCATCGTCATTGGCCGTTAATGCAGCCGTCACGTCACGGGTCATCGTCGACACCATGCCCGGATACTTGTCGTCGTCGTCCGTCATTGCAGAGTCCCATGCTCGTTGCGTTGCTTTGCTCGTGTACGGAGTACCGACTATGGCAATATGCGTACGATATTACTCGGGGGTTCGCTGCGTAGTGTATCGGTTCTGGCCAGAACAGATTTGGAGACCGACGCAAATCTCGGCTCGGATCCTGGTTCTTTGCCTCCATGCTCGATTCTGCCCAACCACGTCGGCCGGAGCAAAAAGCGGTTTTTGGCCATCATTTCTTCTTCTGCCTGGCTTGAGGCGCTGGACGGCCAGCCCGTCGAGCAATCAGGGTCAAGTGACGGGCTTGGAGCAAACACCGCGACGACGCACTCAAGAATACCTTGGCGTGAGACGTGGACGTCTGTGGTGGCTTTTCTGGCTTGCACCAGTGGCATCGCCCTGAGCCGGCCGTTTGCTTTCTTTTTCTACCGTACTCCCATCAATTATTTTAGCCTCGATGTGGCAGCCCACAACTGTCTCCTTTCACTCGCTGCGGACGCAACTGGCCACATCCTCCGACGTATTGAGATTCGAGACTCGAGGACTCGAGACGATGCCACACCGGAGACATGTGGCGGGCTTCCAATGAAAGCGGCAGTCTTGGTCGGCTTTGGCGAAGGAAGCTGACAGGTGTTGCAACCAACGAAGTGGCCCGTGATCTACACTCGAGGCGTCGTCCATCTCACGGCCTGCAGAGTCGGAATTCCAAAAGAAGAAGGTCAGGACAGCGAGTTGTTTTCGGGTGCCGTTGATATGAGGCCGGGCGCTTGAGACGTTGAACGGCTTGTCGTTGCCACCCATAACGGCATCCTCAGAGACACTTTGTGGGGAAGTTTTCGGGTCCCTTGGGCCTCGACATCCATGTGCCCGGCTTACCTAAGCTTCATAGTAGTAACCCTATCAGCGCTAACAGCCCAAGGGCAGGTGTGGCGCTTCGCCGAAGGAAGGAAGGTATCTACCTATCTACCTAGCCTGTGCATCATCATCCAGGTCCGCTCTTACCCAAAAAAGCCCGTTGACAACGCCAGAAGCTGTAATTCTAGCTGCAATGAAACTTCTGGTAAACAACGCGGTCTATTCCGTACCTACATTAGAAGCGCAATTTGCCACGAGCTTCCCGTCTACGTACTGCCGTTGGTCTCCGGCTGGCGTTGGCTCCATCTCGACGACCGCAATCAACTGTCCCAACAGCGTTTGGATACGGAAAAGCCCGCCTACACAACTATTGTGTAACACAACACCGCCGCTTCTCCAAAAACTCGTCCAGTCACTCTTCCCGTCTGACGCTGCGACGGGAATCACAGTCTGCACGTCCAGTCGTGTGTGCGGATGGTCGGTGCAAAGAGCAGGGATCAGACCCCATGTTCCGGCCGAAAACCGAGCATCGAGACTACCCGACCTACCGTCACTTGGTGAGTGACCACCGACCACCGACCTCCGATCACCACTTGCTTGCTGCCTGTGCCTGGTTTTAGATCAAGGCTACGACGCTACACCTCTCTCGCCCATTTTGTCCCTCAGTGCCTCCGGTCTGGCCCGTCCTGCATCTCTGGAATTCCAGATCGGAGACACTTGGTCCCATTGGGTGGAAAGGGAAATGGGATGAACTGGTGGCTCGGTCAACCGAGACATTGTCAACTTGTCGTTGCCGCCCAATGGACACGATACACACCCTCCATGCTCCTCCGAGACCATATCCTCCCGCGATGCCCGATTCATCTCTTCCGGCCACCCTTGGTTTACCATTCCACGCCCATTTTCCAAGAGTTCAGTTCGATGTGGCCACACACCCTGACCGAAGATTCCAAATAGCTCGCATTACTTCAACGCTGACGATGTCATCGCATTTCGCCATGCCAGGAGCTCTTGTTTCCCGTCTCAATCTGACTCGAGATGCACTCGTCATTAACTCCCATCCCTGGAGCGCGATCAGAGCTGCCTTCATCTCTGCGAGGAATGCCAGGCGTCGCCGAGACCCAAGCCCCGTCGCCTATCAGAGGCCCATCAGTACGGGTAAATCGTGACAATCCAATCCAACATCTGTGCGGCATGTTGGCCTCTTTGCCGCCAACGCTCGAAACAGGCGCGGCGCTCCAGTTTGTGCGGCGCTTCCCGATTTAAATCTCCGATTCAGCTAGCAGCGCCTGGCGGCTCCCTGGCCCAGTTTGACCAAAGTTCACTGGCGTCAGTCTCCAGCCGTCGAATCGACTGTGGAGGGCCAAAGCTAGCTGACGTGCCAACTCACAACAAGGTGTCTGCAAGTGCTAGTGTAGAAGCCTCCCTGGTCAACCACTTTTCGCCAAAGCACCCAACGCCATGAATACAGACAGACGGGACATTGGCAGCGATAGCCACCCAGGCGGTCGTCTGAGACCAGAAGATTTTACAAATTCTTGACCGCACAGAATAGCACGGCGCCACGGGTCAGGGCGGCCCAGCACCATGGGGACGATCTGCAGGGACATTAGACAGCCGCCTTGCAGATTCACTGCTCAGCTCAACATACTGTCGACCCCTTGTCTGCCTCAAGTGGCACAGGGGGTCGAAGCATTTTCTTCCTGGCTCGCAGCGACTCGAGATGAGATACGTACTGTTTCAAGGCCCAAGGGACGAAGCTACCGGCCCGCACCAGACTAGAGGCGATTCGGCAGCAACATTTCAACAGGCAAGAACTTCTGTTCAGCACGGATTGAGAGGCTAAAAAGATGTCGATAGACTCGTAACGTCGGTCGTCGCCACCTCGCTCTGTGTTGCCGGATGCCGGCGCAGAATCGTTCGACCCAAGATCTTAACCCTCGCCAGCCACCCCGCGCCGTCGCCTTAGAGCCACCCCACCGTTTGGATTGCTACCCGCCTCCCCGCAAATGATAAAACTGGCCGTGACGGGGTAATGGTGCCTCGAGGATAGCATGCAGGTAGCCGTCAGGTTGCTCCAATCAATGTTTCGAGGTGTACAGTATTCACTTGCAGCAACTGCCAGTCCTGACCGAGTTACCCCCCTTTGACCAGTCAACCTGGTTGTCAGCTATTGGTTATGGAGGCGGCATGCATTGCTGAGATGGTGGCGCCGGTGAGATCTTGGGGTCCCGAATCTGATCACTGCATCGTTCCAGTCGGACGGTACCCTTCTGGATCTACCAATCTTGCGTCAGCTTCCATGGGTGCCTTATCTAACACGACGCTGGCTTGAGCCCAAGAAAAGGCGAAAAACCCCCGAAGATACCCTTGCAGCGATAAAAGAGGGAAGATCGGAGTCACCAGGGTAGGTATTGCGATGGCCGAGCTCACCTTCCATGCGGTCTGGATCATGCACATGGTAGCGAATCAACTCGATACGCATAGTGATTGATTCATTTGCTGGTGCTTTGAAGGCTCAAGGCTCTGACTGGCCGGGCTTTTCGGATCTGCCTCATTCCACGGCTCCCCCAAGATCCGAAGACGTGGTCATCTCGTCTGTTATGCAGTCTTCGTTGCTTAAAGCCGCCAGGAACAAGCCACGGTCGAAAGGACAAAGCTGGAGGGAACACAGCCGTTGACGCCCACCCTACGACATGGGGTGGACCAAAGGCTCGACTCCTACGTAACACTACGAAAACCATCCACACTTCTAGCGAGTTGGTCTCTGATCATCTCACAGGCATAAGGTCGCACATCTGATGCATAGCTTACAGGCCGGTGCCGGAGTTCGCACTATGGAACCGCTGCAATGTAACAGCTGTCGCCAGAACCGAGTCTCAACGCAGATATAACAACCGTTGCATTAGTTGCAGAGTCGTTACACTAGACTGGAGTTAGCGAAGCATTGCCTCGTCCTTTGGCTCGGTTCGACTGCTTCTAGAGAACATGTTCGTTCTTCAGTGAGGGATCCATATGACCGGCGACAAAGCCCTCAGGCGGCTCCAATTCGCAATTGTTTCGACGTGGTATCAAAAACGATAACCTGTTCTACCTTATGACGAAGACTCGGAATTATCACTGCAAAACACTGCGTATGGAAAGCTGTACGTCACGTTGAGAGAAACGAACAGCCCACGTTGCAAATAAGACTCGTCTTGGAGGCACATAGAACTCACTGCTTTGTCCAATGGGAACAGTTGGCACGGCTCGGTATCCTAAGAAAATCTTAGGCGGCATCCACGGTCTGTTCTATCGCACATGAAGCCTTGTCGGACTAACCATTGTCTTTCGCGCAGTGCTCGATCGTGTCCAGTGGAAGCTCCCATCCTCATCGAACGGCATCGTTAGGAGAGGGTGTGGAGATGGAAAGGAAAGGACCGCAGCGCGAATGAGTAACGTTGGTGCAGGAAATACGCAAATAGCATCAACCATGCCCGTCGATTGGTTCCTCTCTTGTCGGAAGAGGCTGGTATATTCACCCCTCTGCCTGGACATCTCGAAGGTGAAGATGCCGAAAGATCTCTGGAAGTCACACATTCTCGTGGCTCTTTAGACGAGAGATCACGAGGAACTAACGACACTCCTGCTAGGTTGGGAAGCCAGAAAACGCTTGGTTCGTGACGGGGTGCGTCGAATGTCACGCATGCCGATCATCGCTTGGGCCAATGTCGTTGGCGGGTGCCACCGAGGCTTTGACGATACTATGACTAGGCAGAGGCATGGCGAGCACTCCATTTTAGTGGAAGTCACTGTTGAAACTCATCGCTAACTCACAAATGTCCCACAGCAAGCCAAAAGATGATGTACGAAGATGCTTCATTCTCGTTGCGTGCTCCGGGATCGGAGACGTCGATTTATCGACCCAACCGACATCTTGGGAATCGGAAAGGGTGTCGATCTGGAGGCTCCCAATTCTTTTCAATACCCCGACAAACTCAAGCGAAGAAATGTGCAGTACAGCTCGGGGTTGTTACTCGAACGTCGGTTGAGGAGGGAGAACTCGCGACGCCATCCGAAGCCAACCGCGGTGAAGTCAAAAGGGCCAGGCGATATGAGAAAGCGCCAGCGATTCAAGCCGACTACGATTCCCTCGCAGATCATAACTCGGCGGGATCATGTCGTTCGGGACATTATATGCAGAGTCGCCCGACGCCACGAGTACAACGTCCGATTTGCAGAACTGGGCACACGCTCCGCATCGCCTCGCGATAATGTTACCACGGTTAAAAATCTCCGATAAATTGGTTTCCACGAGATTGCCATGATTCATCCTGGCTTCTCTTCAGCCTTATTGAGACGTACGAGTATGACGACAATTCGATCAGGGTCGGATCATGTGTGCAACCTGAGGTCACGTCTGGCAGGGACAGACACGAGGTTGTACCTCATGTTCTAATCGCCGTTCAATTATCTCTTTCGGAAATCGAAAACTCGATCCTGGCCAGGTAGCCATTGGAAAGCTCGATTCCAAAGTCAGATATTGTTTGGCTTCATCTCGGATACCACTGACGTTCTGTCCGGCGTCTTGGAAGGGTGTGCAGCCCCGGACCACGACTGCTGCCTATCGCGAGGACTTGGAGAGCGATTTCGAATGTCTTCGGGTTCAAACCGGTAAAGTAAACGAACATCTCACCCAGTCTTCAGATGCATGCAGTGCGAGTCATTCGGTCACCGTTGTGCCTGCCCAGTCCCTTCCCCGCAATGCCACGCGAAGACGTGTCTGCCCTGCGAATGCCAGAGACTCGGCCGAGCATGTCCCGGCCCACGAGACCGCAACTCTACTATGTAAAGGGGAAGGTGTTTGGTCCGCACTGGTTACCCGAATCGTTTTGTTTTTCTAAGAATTCCGCACAAAGTCTCCGGTTTCCGCAGTGGATGCGCTGGGTACGCCGCCCCAAACGGCAAAAAGGCGCAACGGAAGCGTTCGAGGCTGGCCGAACCGCGACAACAGCTGACCTCTGGCCGGTCCGCTCGGCGGAAGCGTGCGAGATCGCCACTCGTCGTAGAATGGGTGATTTTCGGCTGTTTCGTTTCGATTGGATGATTTTGGCGAGTCGACAAGGAGCTGGAGAGAGCCTGCCTTCAGCTCCAAGCCACATTATCCGGTTTGGGCCTAAAGCCTTGATAGTCTCATCTTGGGCACCGCTAGACTCCACCACACCGCCGACATTGGATGCCAAACGAACAAACACCACGGCCGAGTTATCGTCTTTGGAGGCTGGCGCTGAATCTGGTGGCTATCGACGGGTCCTTTTTTTTCTTTCTGCAAGAGGCTCGAGTGAACCTCCGAAGTCTTGCTACTCGCATAGGAAACAACAAGATACTCGGGCTCGCTTCAGCTGAGAGCGGTTGAATGAACGGAGTTAAGAGTATCTGCAAGGCAGGGAGTGTTAGACTCTCTCTGACTGCCCGTGTTATTCGACCCCTGGCTTCAGCCTGATCATCACGAATGTGGTTGGTCTCGGAAACAAACGACCCTGGAATGATCTTCCCGAGCTTGTCTGCCTTGCTAGGCCCGTCTGCCAACGCTATCGCAGCCATCAGTCCATACCCGCAGTTCACGAGGCGGATCGTCTGCCTGGTCCAATCAACAACCCGCGACATGACACGAACGGTCAATCGCAGCAAAGCTAGAGCTGGACCCTTGGTGTACTTTTTCTTTGAGCCTCATTGGTGCTGAGAAGCCATGGTTAATCACTTTGCCCGCCGGCCGGGGCGCGAGCATCGGTCACTCTTGCATTCAGCCCGAGCCGGGATGCTTTAATGGTTGTCTCTGGCTCCCTTTCCTCCCGCCTGGCCTTCTCGAGCCTTTTCTCCGTTCTTTCCCCCAGCCCGTCCCTCGTCTTTCTCCCTTTCCCATCCTTTTCTGTTAGAACTGCATATCATACAACGGCCGATATGGGGAGACTTTTGCACCTTGGAGCCCTCGCTTGCCTCTACCTGGGCGTCGAGTCTAAAGCGTTGAGATGGCAAGACGACACTCCCAGCTGGTCTCCTCCGAAGGAGACCATTGCTGCCATGGACATGGAGAAGCTCGGCTTCAGTCCCGCGCCCACAGCAGCACCCGACCCGGCCAATGTTGAGCTGAAGCTGGCCAAGCGGGTCAGGGGCGACGACACCTGCGGTTACATCTCGGGCATATCGAGTGGGTTACCTGGAAGCTCTTGTCACTTGCCATTGCTGACCCCATACAAGCCAATTCTATCTACTGCGGTGTCGGCTCTTGTGTGATCAACAGCTTCCGTTCCGTTGTCGGCTGCTGTACCGAAGCAACTGTTTCGAACTGCAATATCATGACGAGCTGCCTGCCATCGAGCTCGAGGGCGTTCTACCAGTCGACCGACAGTCTGATGGAGTTTTGGTAAGTGTTGCTCATACCATGTCTCAAGACAAGAAACCGTTTGCCTGACACAACGGGCGATTAGCGGCATCTCCACAGCGCCCGAGTGCGTCACCTACGTCTACTCCGGCTCCTTGTTCAACGACTACACGCTTTACGCTTGCAACACCGCCAAGGCCAGCATTGTCGTGTACGCCAACCCGTTGGATTCCACCGACGACCCCGCGTTTACTACTTTGCCTGGGGACGATTCATCTTCCTTGCTCCCTTTTCCTACTACGCGCACCATCAGTCCAGTGCCAGGCCCAGCAACAAGCACCGGTTCCTCTGGAGGCGGCGGTGGCGGCTCTCCCGCCCCCATCGGTGCCATCGTCGGCGGCGTCGTCGGCGGCCTGGCCCTCATCGCCATCATCATCCTCGGCGTCGTCTTCCTCCTCCGCAAGAAGAAGAAGGACGGCCAAAACAACGGCAACCAGGCCCCTCCCGTCATGTACGACCCCCAGCAGCAGGGTGGTCCGCATAACGGCCCCGGGGCGCCGCCGCAGATGTACCAGACTCACCCGGGCCAGCAGCCGTCGTCGCCCGGCGAATACTACGTCCCGGGCAAAACCGGCGGCTTCCCGCCCGGCTTCGCCCCGGTCGACAACAGGCAGAGCATGCTGAAGCAGTCGCACGACGTCACGACCGGCTCCTACGAGCAGAACGGCATCAGCCCTTCCGTTAGCCCGCCGCCCATGAGCCCGTCTCCCACGTATCAGTCTGGCATCCCTGGGTACGTTCCGTCTCAGGTGTCGAGCAACAGCCCTACCCAAGGGGGGTACCCTCTGCCTCAGCAGCAGCAGCAACAGCAACAGCAGCAGCAATCAACCACTTATCATAACAGCTATGCTCAGCCACAGACTACTACAACGACAACCCATCACTCCCACCACCAGAGCTTTGCTTCCGAGCTGCCTGCCACGCGGGGCGATAATGAGCTCCGTGAGCTGGCGTGAGGTGCTTAATTGTTGGTCAATGAGAGAAAAGTAGAAGTAGTTGACGATGGACTTAATCCGCCGCGTGATGACTGTTGTAACGATTGAAGAGAGGGGATGAGACAGTTCAACTGTGGCGAACAAGATGGATTACGAAAGGGACTATCATTATGTGTATATGTATACCCAAGATCTTTTTTTATGGCACGGGCCGCAACCCATCCTAATGCAATGCGAAATCTGAACCTTTTAAGTGATACATCGTGTATACATCAATCATTACCGTGAGTCGAGCAAGCTCACAGACGGCTCTTCCTGTCGCGGCGCCAAGGCGTATTCGGATTGTCCTCACGTCCAGGGACGAGATGATCCACGTTCAGTGTGTTGAGGAATCCGGGGTGGACTTGGTCTAGGCTGGTGACGCCGCACATCTTCATCGTCGTCTCTAGTTCATCTCGCAGGACTAAAAAAAGCATTTGTTAGTTTCCATCAGTATTTTAGTATTATCTTGGGGGAGGCCGTAACAAGGCGCCAAGCAACCAGAGAACAAAGAAGACGGCGAGAACTCACTTTCCAAGTAATGCTCCACCCCGTCAGCACCGTAATTCAACGCGTACAAAAGACCCCTGCCGACGGCGACGGCCTTGGCGCCCAGGCACAACGCCTTGAAGATGTCAGTGCCGCGGGAGATGCCGCCGTCAACATAGATCTCGAGCTTGTCGAACACATGGGGACAGTTCTTCTGCAACTCCAGCAGGACCATGATACTCGCGGGCGAAGTGTCGAGACTGCGCCCGCCGTGGTTCGAAAGGACAATCGCCTCGACGCCCGCTGCCGCCGCCCGCTCGGCGTCCATCCACGTCTGTATTCCTTTCAGCACGATCGGCATCCCGGGAACGGTGCGCCGCAGCCAGGATATGTCGGACCAGTTCACCGAGGCGTCGATGTAGCTCCCCATGATGCGGCCCAGCGCGCCGCCCTTGGCGTCGTTGACGGCCCGGGCGCCGGAGATGGGAGACCCGAGGGACTCGTCCGACCGGACCCTCTCGTCGGCCTCGCGCTTGCCCGGGA
Source organism: Colletotrichum plurivorum (assembly GCA_014235945.1). Lineage (NCBI taxonomy): Eukaryota > Fungi > Ascomycota > Sordariomycetes > Glomerellales > Glomerellaceae > Colletotrichum > Colletotrichum plurivorum. The sequence goes on from WIGO01000033.1 coordinate 238,514, forward strand.
TGGGAGCGTCGACGGTGAGGAAGAGCGCTTTCGCGCCCTGCGCCTGCGCTGACTGAATGAGGCGCTCCGAATTGGCGCGGTTCTTGTCGACGTAAAGCTGGAAGAACACCGGCGGGTCAAAGGGTGCCGGGGCGGTGCGTTCAGCCCGCGCGGCGAGGATCTCGTCCAGCGGGAAGGACGCGCTTACGGAGACGCACTGCGGGATCCCTGCGGATTTACACCCGCGGCCGAGCTCCTTCTCGCCCTCCGGGTGGACGAGGCGCGCCATCGCCGTGGGCGGGCAGAAGATCGGCGAGCGCATGCGGTTGCCGAGCATGGTCGTCGAGGTGTCGACGCTGGCGACGTCTACGAGAACGCGCGGGCGGAGGCCGATTTGGGAGTAGGCTGATGCGTTGCGGGTTTTTGTGTGCAGGTCCGTCGCAGCGGAGGAGACAAATGCCCAGGCCTTTGGGGAGAAGGAGGTCGAGGCTGCGGACTCGAAGTCGTGGGCGCTTATGAGGGTGTCCAATGGCGGTTTGGACGGTGCTGGTAATGGTGATTGTGTCTGCGGCTGCTGCTCGCCGGTCTTGGCGGCCTGGAAAGGCTGTGATGGCTTCGGTTCCGGCATGATGCTTCCCGGGGCGAGGACGCCCTTGTGGTGCGTGGTCGGGAGCGTCGCCTTGACGAGGTTGGGCCCGTGGACCTCCGAGTAGACGCACGTGGCGTCCTTGCCGGCGCACTTGAGGATCACGGCGATGCCGCCCGGGTGCTCGCGGACGAAGTCGGTGAAGTCGTAGACGCTGCCGTCGATGACGAGCCAGAGGTCGTCGAGCCGATTGTGCTTGGTGATCTCGTCTGGCGTCAGCGTTGCCGTCGGCGGCATGGTGCGGTTATGTGTTGAAGCCCGTTTAGTCGTGGCCGAAAAAGGGAGAGACGCTCACGGCGAGACGAGTGCGATGATAGTGTGTCTTTGTATGTATGCCGACCCTCGGCCCGGACGCCAGGCCCGGTGGTTTGAGGTGCAACGGCACCGAGGGGGGAGGTTGCGTTCGGGCGGCATTACGCCGAAGGCAATCCCGTTGATGTGGGGGATTGTACGGGGTAAGGGTACCTATACGCGGGTTCTGACGTTCCCCAGGGGGTTTCGTGCTCGCTTAGCCGGCACGGACGGCTTGTCCTGTCACCGCTACAAATCATTGCTGAAGCATTCATTGGTCGTTTGGTTTGTTGGTTGGTCTTGCCGCATTTGTGCGTTTGCGTGTTTGTGTGTGAGCGAGAGCTTATGTTCTTTATTTGTTTCCTTCTCCCTTTACATACTCTAGATCGTTTTGTTTCGCATTCCCTCTATATCATCTAGATCAGTCAACCCTCCAAGGCCTTGCCGATGAGGCTCTTGGCCCTCTCGCTGTGGTTCATGCCCAGGGCGATCTGGCGGCCGGGCTCGCTCATCTTGGCCCATGTCTTCTGCAGGATGCCGATGATCTTGGCCTCGTCAATCTCCTCCTTGCTCTCGAAGTCGTCGAACTGATCGTCGAGGAACACCAGGCACGCCACGTCCTCAAGCACCTGCGTCTCCTCGTCGCGGCTCAGGTTCTCCTTGCGGATCAGGGCCGCGACGCGGTCGACGTCCTCGCTGGGGAGGGGCGGCTGGATCTCCGCGGACGAGGACAGCAGCTCGGCCACCTGCGCCGCCGCCTGCGACTTGAGCTTCGCCCGCCAGGTGAGGTAGCCCGGCCGGGTCATGGGGTAGGTGTTGCGGGGAATCTCCCATCTACGGGGGGTGAGTCAGACGAGATTCTCATTTTTGTGTAAGATGCTCCACGTGGACTCCGTCGTCGACGAGACGACGAAAAAAGCAGATGGAGAGAGTCTACCTCCTGAAGTGCTGAGCACGGCAAGCCAGCTGCAGAACGGGCGGTGCCGTCGGACATCGCACCGCGAGCCAGCGCGTCATCTTCCGGGCATAGTGAAGCTCGTAAGGGACCGGGTCGGCGTCGGGGGCGGAGGCCGGTGGTCTGGGATCTTGCCTGTGGGCCTCGTCGATGAGCTCGAGGGCCTTGAGGTAATTGGGCGGCAGCTCGGGTAATGATGCGGCGGACGTTGCCATTTTTGCTGCTGTTTTTATGGTTGTGTGGTTTCCTTTCTTTTTTTCGGGGTGCAATAATTGGGTGGAAACAGGTCGACGGTCTGTTTCAAAAATGGAAGCTCGAGGGAAGTCAGGTCTTCCGAGGAAAAAGGCTCCAAAGGCCGACGACGATCCGACCACTAATAGGCGGCCGATGCCACTAAAATCGGTGACAGCCAACAATCCCCTAAGAACCCACTCCACACACTGCATCGCCCGCCCCCTGTAGGATGAGTAAGCCAGTCGGTCCATTGGCTAGAACCCCAGACGAGCCTCAAACGACGCCCCTGACCTTGTCGTTAACATCAACTCTGATAGTGGTTCCCAGACGCTGCTTTTTTGGATTCACTCAACGTCACACTCAGCACGTCGCACAATTAACGCCTATTTCTAGCACACCCCGTACACGGTCGTTAATGGTTGACGCCATCGGCTACTTCGAGCCGCCGGTCTCGCCAGCTCTAGACTCTGTCAGACTTTGGTGAAAACAGGTTTGTGTATGGCTCCTCCGTCCCATGTAGCGGCATCCCGTCCACCACATGTGAGTGCTGTATTGTCTGGTCGCTCTGGTGGTCTGACGCGGCCGACCGCTTCCCCTCACCCGGCTGGATGGTGCGCAGGTATCTTGCGATTTGTGTCCTCGATTGATGAGAGTCTCGACACGTTCCCGCTGTCTTAGCACGAGCCGTATTAATAGTGTTCTCTCAGGGGCCCTTTCCCCGTCCCCTGTTTAGTAGTCATGACAAGCTTCATGTCCATGGATGTCGTCTTTCTTCAGGTATTCACACTGCCACGGGACGCCGTCTTTTTTGGTCCGTCGTCTATGCCGAATGATTATTTCTGAAGGAGGAAAAATGAACCCGACTCCAATTTGGAAGGAGCGTCCGCTGGCATTATCGGATTGAAGTCCCGCCCTCACTGAACGTGAACTCCTTCCGCTGCAACACACAAACATACTTCTCCCCTCACTCAGCACCATCCTACCTCGACAAATAAGCCCTGCGTTGCATTACTTACAAACGGGCCAACGCACTCGGAAAACTATTTTCATAGAAACAAAACTTCCTCTGGGTACCACAACCATTATTACTCTACCAAGCAATATTCACTGCGGCCAACCGGCAAGTTTACCATACCGCACCTTCCTCGCCTCACTAACAATCCTTCAGATCAACTCTCACCTTAATTACCACTCAACTTCATCTTCACCAACGACAACCGCACACCGCCAACAACCACAAGAATCATCAGTCTACGCAGCAATGAAGCACCGCGAGAAAGGCAACTCAAAGGTCCAAGTCGAAGTCACGAAGGACAGCGATGGCGCCTCATCAGTCACCGCTGTGACCGTCGACTCCGACTCCGATGCTAGCAGCACAGTCACCCTGGTAGACATGTTTCAGGACTTGGCCGCGATCGACAGTGACGCCCTCGGCGACACCTCTGCTGAGTCTACCGACGCTACGAGCTCTCAGGTCAGCAGCGGCGACGAGAAGGCCAACGACGATGGCGGTGAAGAAAAGAACGGAAACGCCGCGGAATCTGAGAGCGAGTCTGCAGCTACCGGCACAACCCCAGAGGCCGCTTCCTCCGAGGCTGCCTCATCTGAAGCCGCATCATCCGAGGTTGCAAGTAGCGATGCCGCCGAGTCGACGACATCGGGAGAGACGCTATCAAACGAGACCAGCAGCGCGGCGTCATCCAACCCGGGCAACTGGACTGATTCGGAAGATGCACTCATCCTCAGCATGAAGGAGGGCGGAGAGACCTGGGCGGCGATCGGCAAGGCGATCAACAGAGGCAAAAACGAGGTCAAGAAGCGCTGGCATGTGATCAAGGCAAGCAGCGCCAACTCCAGCGACACGCAGACCGACACGGTGGCAGACTCAGACAAGACGGCCGAGGAAAAGCCAGCAGAGGATAAGCCAACCGAGGACAAGCCAGCCGAAGACCAGCTGGCCGAGGAGAAGAAGCTGACAAAGGCCGAGAGGAAGCAAAAGGCGAGAGAGGAGAAGCAGGCAAAGGCAGAGAAGGCCGACAAGGAAAAGGCCGAAGAGGAGAAGAAGGCCAAGGCCAAAGAAGCCAAGCAGAAGAAAAAGAAGGTCGCCAGGGAGCCCGCCCCCGAATCGGTATCGTCCGAGTCGGATGACGACGCCGCGAGCTCATCGTCCTACCGCGCCCGCCTCGCCCTCCTCCACGACACGTCCTCGGCGTCCGACTCCGCATCCTCCGCTACCAGCGGCGACGACGCCGACGCCCCGGGCTACTACGACCGCGAGCTCGCCCGCCAGGAGCGCTACATCCGCGTCCACGTCCACCCCGCGCTTTACCCGTCCACGGCACGCGCCCCGAGTCCCGCGGACAAGCGGCAGCGCCGCGACGACGCGATCCTCGCCTCCGTGGCATCAAGACGCGAGGCGACGCGCTGGCTCGAGATGCAGGCCAACTTCTTCAACGTCACGGGACGCATGGTTCCCCTCCACCTTATCAAGGCTCGCTGCGAGGCCGAGGAGGACAGGGGCAAGGCAGCAGGCGTGAGGAGCTGGGCTTCTTCCGTGGCAGGGAGCGATGAGCTGCTGGATCCCCATGAGTGTGCTGAAGTTCCTGAGGACGCGCTTGTCGATGATAAGGACTGACCACACCGGATCTACCACTTTCATCCCCTTCTCCCCTGCCCTTTTCCTTTGCCTTTTTCTTCTTTCTACTGGACATCTGGAATGACGACGATAGTAACGACGACCACGACGTTTCTTGGGAAGTCAAACCCTCCACTATGGAGGCTCTTTTCTCTTTCTACCTTAATCTTTCTGGGGGAGTTTTTGGAGTCAAAAGCAGAGCGGAACCCACAACTGAGCTTTTGAGATTGAAGCCTTTTATACAGCTGTTTTCTTTCTTTGGGAGGACAACAAGCTTGAACAAAAAGCTACGACTGACTCTTTGGGAAAACGGAATCACAAAAATGGGACACAATGGGATAGATTTCTTTTTGCTCTTTGGCTTTTTTCTTTTCTTCTTTTTCTGAGATTTCCATCACAGGGTTCTCTTGAGCCTGTGTTCTCATGACCAGTCTTCTCAGCAACATAGCCTGATATCCAGACATTGCGTTGAATGAAATACCCCCTTTCTCTGATTTATCTCGTGTGACTCTTGTAAGTTCGTCCTAATGATGAGATGGTGACATTGTGAAACATCACGTGGGATGAGAGGGATGAGCCATTAAGAGTCCACTAGATTTCTAGTCTCATGGCAGCGAGAAGAGAACAAGTATAATCCACCCAACCACGCAGAACGGGGTATCAATGGGATCAGCTATTGCAACAAAAAAAGACCGACAAGCTGGTCTGGAAACCTCCACCTCCTTTTTTTTCAATCGTCCTCGAAAAGAGTTTCCATATCCAAGTTATTTAATTACAAGATGGAGCTTCGAGAGCTCCGCTATGCCAACAATGTAGCCCTATGCGCCGCTGAATATGCAGACGGAGAACTGAAAGTAATCATCGCGCCGGTAGGAGAGAATTTCGTCACCGGATATCTCCAAGCGCCAGGAGGCAGTACCTGAGCTTCAAAGCTGATTTCGTGCTGTTCATGTGCTCGTTCCTAAGCCCATCTCTCCGTCGAAGCATCTTTGTGATATCATTAGCATCATTCGACCCAGCCAAGAGCAGCCCTCTGAAGCGCTCGCGTTGTCGTGTCTCGTCTGCAAGACCAAGCCGAGAACGCCTGCGGCTTCCTAGATGGGGTTTTCCATGCCGGGTGCCATGGTAGTGCCAGGTGCTGGTGGCGCCGGGCTGGGACTGGGACCCTTGCTCAAGGTGTTGTTACTGGACCCCAATCCACGCTTCATCATCTTTCCCAAGACGGTGACTAGCTCACAGGCATCGGCAAACATATCGTCGTCCATGCCCTCGGTGGCTTCGTAAACTTCGGAAATCGTGTCCTTGGCCAGCTTGCGGCTCGCGTCGTAATCGTGAACGCAGTCGTATAGAAATGCAGCGTACTCTGTCTTGGCCGAAAGCCGCAGCGAGTGTGAGCCCCAGAGATGTTCGTCGGCTAACGCGATGGCTTCCTTGAAATACTTGTGGGCTTCAGGGAGGAAATCTCTCGGCGGCTCAAGAAAGGCGGCTGGAAGGTCTGAGGTGTTTCGAGGTGCGAATCCTGGCGGTGGGTTTACCGGGCCTCCCTCGAGGGCATGTGTCGGCTGTATGGAGCCTTGTGACGAGTTCCAGTCCTCCCTTGCAATTCCCTTGCCTTTGTCCAATCGAGGCGGTGTGAGGCCGGCCATGGTGTCGGGGGTCGAGATGCCCATGGTGGAAACGGCGGGCTTGTTGTGGAACAGGACGAAGATGTGGTAAAACGAGGCACGCAGCTTCAGTGCTAGAACGCGAAGTTCTGTGTGGTTGCCGACCATTGGTATGACATATTGCTGGAGCATGACGAGACCCTCCCTAGAAAGCCATACTATGTGGAAAATGAGGTCGGGTGACTGAGGCGCGCGCGGGAGATCGGGGCGGCGCTGCTTCTTCGCAACGACAAGCTGCTCCGCTAAGCTGAGTGAGAGGCCAAGAATCTTGTACAGCATGGACGAGAGCAGGGGATTGTCCGTCTCGACGGATTTCGCCCACTTGCCAAGGAATTTCTGGTCAACCTCGGAGGAAGCCATCGAGGCTGTTGGAGGCTAGAGACGATTTGAGAGAGGTGCGCCTTCCCGAAAGGGCGGATCTGAAGAGAATTGGACCGAGCGATGCCAGAACGTCCTCTGAAGGGGCAGGCCCAATTTCTTATGCCTGCCGAGATAACAGGATGGCAGCTCCGGAGGGAGAAGGCAGGTCCTGGACAAAGAAGTGGGCGGTGTCTGAGCGCGGAGCGACGGGTGCCAGTTGGCAGTGAGGCGGAATGAAGCGGTGGTGGTCCAAAATTGGTGAATGCGAAAGGTTGGTGATGAAAGCGCGAATCCAACCTGGGCACTGGGTTTCGTTGCGCTTCACTTGATTACAAGGCTGAGGGTGTCAGTTTAGGAGGAATAATGGCAGGAACTAAGACGATACTCACAGGTATAATACATTACAAGAGGCAATTCAGGTAGTGTGCGATAAAAAGGCCAATAAGAAGGCACCTCGGAGCAGACGGCGACTAGCAAAACGACGGGATAGGCTGGGACTCGAACAGGGAAACGGTTACGGAATGAGCTGTTCTCGCAAATAGCATGGCGACGTCGTCGATGCAAAGTGTAAGTCGTCCTCGCGAGGCCTCGTCAAAGGCAGCTGGAAGTTGAAGGCGTCAATTGAACGAATTACGAGGGCGATCCCTGGATGTGATAAACGAGCGTAAGAAGGGACAAGCCGGTCAGAAGAAAGCGGTGAGAGCCAGGCGTAGGTGGCGGCGGGGGGGCGGAATTAGGAGCCGGACGGTAAGTTAGGGAGCAAAAAGAGCAAGTCGACAGTAGACCGGACGGGCGGTTAGAGTCGCAGTCGTCGAATCGAGGTGTGACGAGGTGCAGTGATGGAGGTGCTCGCTATGAGGGCATCTCGAGAAGGTACGAGCGAAGACGTGTCGACGGGCAGCAACAACGCGGGCAGGATTGAGACGGGCTCAGGCGATGTAATGTAAGGTAATGTAGGTAGCTGCAGGTTATATGTGCCCTAAAGGAGAGGTGCAGAGACGGACGCAGGAGGACTGGGGCGTGCGGTCGTATTGTGCATGAACGATTGTGGGCCGCTGCGAGAACAGCTGCGGTCCGGACGTGGAGCCTGGCAGGGCGAGCGAGCGGCTGGGAATAGAGGCGCTTCTTGGGCACGGGTACAGATACAGGCAGGCGGCGAGTCTGTAGGTACGGTATAGGACAGTATTTGGGCCGGGTGTCGATGAGTGAGATGAGATGAGATGAGATGAGATGACGGCGGCCGTCTTTGAGGTGGCACCGGGTGGCGAGACAGCGAATTAAGTCGGGCGTTGAAGTTGGCTGAAGGGGGGGAAGATGCTGCAAGATGAGTTGTTCAACTTTCGGGAGACTACACACATGGACGCGCGCGCCGTGTCGAGAGAGCGTGGAAAGGATGGAAAAGTCTACATAGGTGGTGGCGTGGCTACCCAAGGCACCTAAAGTGCGGGTAGAGGTAGGCAAGCTGGCAAGGTAGCGAGTGACATCAGCTTGGAAAGGCTGGGGCTGGGAAGTGCGAGATGGCCGGCGACAAATGGGAAGGAAGTCGGTACGGATAGCACCTTACGAGGAAAATTGGTACGGAAGCTTGGCTAGAGCTGGCAAGGGAGCTTAGATCGTAGGGGTAGGTGCTATGTAGCTTGGAGATGGAGCTACACTAGAGCTGGAGCTGGAGGGAAGCAGGAGCATTGGAATTGCAAGCACGGGCAGGTAGGAACGTCGCGACTCTCCCACGAACTGGGACGGGAGACACGGGGGTAGAGAGACTCGGGCACGCTAGAATGGGACCCTAGGACCCGCTTCGTGGGTCGTGGGTGTCCAATTGCCCCGGGCCCCCAGTAAGAGCAGGTAAGAGCAGGTAAGGTACACTACCCGAGTACCTGCCTACCTGCACAGGTAAAGTGCCTACTAGGTAGAGGGGTCACGACTCACCAACGAAGTGTCACTGACAGCAACTTTTGGAAGGCAAAGTTCAGCTCCCACTTAACTTCCCACTCTCAGTCGGCATCCTGCCCTTTTCAAGATTGCGCGCCGAAGCCTCGCCGACCGACATCACCTCGGCGAACATTCATTCATCTGCAGACAACAACCGCCAGCCGCTCGATTGCCGCCTGCCATCTCAACTCGCGCAAACGCCCCGCCTGGTCTTGGCTTTGTTCGTCTAAACCCTGGGATGGGATGGGATGGGATAGGACGGAATGTCTTGCGCAGAGTTGACGCCGAGACACGACGGCGCGGCGCCTTCGTTCTTGACGCGCGGGATCGCGCCCGAGACAAGCCGACTGCCGGCCTCTCCTCTACCTCTTCACGACTGAGGCGTATCGGCCGGAGATCACACTAACGAATCTGCTCCAACACATGGTGGTTTTGGCAGCGCTCGCGAAGACGGCCAAGATTCAGACAGACGACACGCCTGCATACGAATCGGTTTCATGAAAAGTCCACCCCGCGCGCCGTCCAACGGCAGCTCATCTCACTCGCGGCTGAGACACGAGAAGAGGTGCCATTTCGCTTCCTCATCCTGCACACGTTTTCGCCTCGGCTACTGACAGACATGCTTGCTTTTCCCTCCCTCGTCAAACATGTTTCTCGCACGAGCCTGGACGTCGCCAACGACGCACCCACACAGACTCTCGCGGCCTGCTGATGAACTGATAAGGGTCATCTGCCATCTGCGCAGGCTGGCTCTGTGCGTCCGGCCGTCGCTGCCCTCGGAGGCAGTGGAGGATTACCTGGAGAGTAATCTGTAATCCAGGGACTTGAACGGGGCATCAACGCTCGAGTACCTTATCCGTATCGACTCCCCTCCCCGTCATCTTCGCGCACCTGCGCAACGGATAGCCCGTGCGACTGTGACCCCCTTCTGGAGCCCATCTGGGGTGGAGGGTTTCAGAACACTGAGCCCACCTTCCGAAACAAACGCTTCTTGAACAGCGTGGTGTATTCACCGATGCAGGTTGCACAAGTTGCTCTTGTACGAGGACGAGAGCACAAGTTGCCCGCCGAGGACCAAGTTGTGCTTCTCGGTGCTCCCGCACAAGCCGGTACGTACCGTCAGAAGACCCACCAACGTCTCGCCGTGGTCCCTGTTTCGCGGCGACCCGGCCGCGTCTAAGCCAATCTGGCTCTAGCGCCGAGCATCCTCTGCTCTGGCCAACGGGACGCGGCGCGACTTCTCAAAGCAGGGAACCTCCCTCTACGCCAAACTCTCACCATCCCAGCCACCTAATTTTTACCCTGAGAGCTCCAGCTGCTTCTCTCCCAAGAAGTCCCTGGTCCTCTGATCTCAGTCGCGATCGCCGCCAGCGCATCATCCACGAGCCCTATTCCGTTCAGGCCACCTTCTAATACAAGCTGTCTGTCCCTCTCGGCGGCATCGTCATCAGGCCACGCTCACCAGCCACCATCTCGCCAGTACTCCCTCTATTGGATGCTACTAACAATCTCGGTCGAAGCTATGTACAATCGTAATCACTTGACAGAATGCTCGTTTATCGGTTACCTCAGCCTCTCTTGAGATGCCCCTTGACCTTTGGTGGGCCGACTGCTGTGCTGTAGACACGCAACCCATACCAGGCTTGCACTTGGCCGTCAAATCTGCGGCCGTCCTCCATCCCATCCCACTCGATCAGGGACCAACCGACTCATCACTGACTTCAGCTCTCATTGCTGCCTTTCCGGTCATCATTCTCGGCTTCGAGGCACGGCCTGACGTATGCAGAGTGGGAAGTGGCCACAAACAGGTAGTTGAAACTAGCGGTGAAGAATCCGTTATCCGATACTTACACGACTCTTCATCATACCTATGTCTGCGCAAACAGTTCCTTGCCTTGCCATGGAGCAGGCCTCCGCCGCGTGCCAGGGCATTTTCGATCTAGAGATGTGCCGAAGAAACTTCTGGGGAAATCTGGGCCCAGTAAGTCGAGAGGTATCCGCTCCCGGTGACAAGTCCAGGTCCTCGTACCATGTTCCGCCAACATGACTGCAGGCACGTGTCACCACCAAAAGTCATCGAGGTCGCAGTACACACAGCCTCGCTAGGTATGCGTTGTCAGAGGGAGGCAGCCACTCATCTCAGGGGTCCCAACGTTGCGGCACGCCACCGTATGGCACCGCACGAAGCCACCTTCTTCGTTATTGCTCAGGCCTGGAGTCGGGCGCTCTCACCGGTCACACGGCATGGCCGAGATCATGGACTGCAGCCCTATCTGCCACAATCCAGCCTCAGTACGGAGCGACATCTACCCTCGAGAGTGGTTCAGCCACAGCTGCCCGCTCGGGTCGACTTGCCTGATGTCTGCCCGAGTTTCCCCCCCAAGACATCATGACGATGTCGGGCACTCTGCGTGCTGCTCGCTGCGGGCACGTGGACGCAACGAACATCCAGTGCAACACACCAAACGACAACTGTCAAATCTCGAGGCCCGGACGAGGTGCATCTTCAGCGGCTTCCCCTGTCTCCGGTCTCTCTGACCTCTCTATCCAAGACAGGACGCCCAACATCACACAGTTGCGTTCTGGCTCTCGTCCCGGGCGGTTCGGCGTTTGTCGCCGGAACGGGACGCTGCAGACCCGGCCCTGGCAGATTGCCAGATCTCGGTCCTCTCGGCATGGCTTGCATCCCATTGGGCTTCTTTCATGTCGCCCCTGGCACCAGGTCTGAGTGTCGCGAAGGGGAGGAAGGCTTCCCACAGCCTCCCCGACGGAATGTCGCCCGTGTCAGCGAAGTGACGCCGGCTCTATCTTTCTCTCACCTTGATGCCCGACGTATATGGAGGACGCCACGGTGAACCGTGTCCAGGGGCGATGCTACAAATACGGCCGTTTGACCTCGTGTCTGTTGTGAAAGTGCTTGATTCAACGTATCATTCCCATATTAGCATCTTTATCTTCGCTCACTACCTCAACCTATAACCTATACACTCATTGTGACCTGAATCCGGACTGTATTCTGCTCTACGATTCCAAAACACTACACTCACTATCAAAGACCAATACCAACCTCAACGTGACCCATCACAACTCACCATCACAACTCCACTGAGCAGAGCCGGCCAAAACACCAACTACACACACTCTTCAGCCCTTTGCCATTCCTTCAGCCGCGGACTTCTCGACCTCTTCACTTGTAAAACACCGTCTGTTACTAGCAACCCGCCAACATGTGCCAGTACTACGCCCACGCCTTCACCTGCAAGCACCAGTCCTACTCCTTCGCCCGCTTCTGCCAGCCCGCCAGCCTGATCCAGAAGCCCTGCGCCAAGCGCCAGGTCTGGCAGACCATCCGCCTCGACGACGCCTGCGAGGAGTGCCTGACCTGGTTCCCGGACCGCTACCCCTGCCGCCGGCCGCGGTACCAGTGAGCGGGCGGGACTGTGGTATGAAGACTGCGCGGAGAACGGAACGCGATCTGTCGAGGTGGTCACGTCTTGAGCTGGCGGCGCGTTATAAGAGGGTCTCATCGTTCTTTTCAACTTCATCGAGGCCGCCCTTTTTTTTTTTTTCTCGGTGTGGATGGCGATGAAATGTGACAACAGTTTTGGGGGATTATGATTTTGAAGCAGGTGTTTGGGTCTGGCAGCCGGCTGGTCCGGCCGATGAATGAGCGAATGCTTTTTGTTTCATTATATTGCTGTCAGTTTTTGTTTTCGGGGCTTTTGGAACTGGCGTACGTTGCTGAGAAATAGAGAAAAGAGATAGATTTGGATCTACATTAGGTGGTCAGTGTAGGCCAACGGGGAAAATGTGTAGTCGAGAATATGATCAGTACCGGAGAGCCATTGGTGTTTGTCAATCGACTGAAGAAAGCCGTATAGCCTCGAGATTGTTTGTCATCTTTTGGTGAGCTAAGCTCACGGCGATCACTTTGTGTGTGATACCTACCCCGAGGAATACAGGCAAGACAAGCATCTTAGATGTTACTCGATAGTAGTATGTCTTGTCACGGGTTGACTTGTTGTGATACCTTGCCAGACAACACCAGCCAAACCATCAGAGCATCCTAGAACCATTCCTGACATCAAGTTGTCGTCATTATAGACAAAGTCACGCGTCTGGGTGAGAATGAAGACAGAAGAGTTGAGCCTGTGACGTATGACGTACTTTCCACGGCCGTCGTTATGAGTGGCGAGTCTCTAAGGGCTTCGAGACGATTTGGCTCTTTCCAAAATAATGAATAGACTCAAGTGCTACGTGAGCTTGTCTTGGGTCTACATTCTTCTAGAAAATTGACTAGGGAAATCAGAAATGAGTCAAGCCCAGATATTTGCGGTATACCACTGCCACCTGTCAATGAAGGAAGTGTGAGGTGCAATATCATAGGCTTACAGCAAAATCAAGACAGACTAGTCCGCTAAGCAATGTCAACTCCCTAAACTTGCCAGTCTGTCGAGACTGAAACTACCCTAACCCCCTGATAGTGACTAATGCAGAAAGTCGAATGGAACACGAACTGGTGGTTACAGCGATCTCATTATAAAGAGATACTAGGATTAGAATGAATAGTCGTTCTGTAGCTGTACCTAAAAGTCAACCATCTAGGTTTGCATGTTCGCCGCGGTATATATTTGCGACCTCAGAAGTTGAACAAACTTTATGCTCCCAGCAAGCTTATGCTGCTTAATAATAGCCCAGAACAGCATCGAGTAAGAATTCTAGAACAAGTTTAAAATTCTTAGTAGTTAAGAAGAGCCATTACTGAGGAGGACGATTGATAGAACTCCAAGATCCGAACTCTCTATGTCGATAAGTAGTGAATATTTTAAAGAAAGGACACGTATTTAACTAAGAGTTTCTAAGATGATTCCACTGTTTCTTACAGACCTTTGGTCATAAGTAGATATAGATTGGTGTGCTATTGTTAGAGTTTGGATGTGTTTCTGTTTCTGATGAAATTTGGTGTTCAACCACTAGTAGAATTCAAGTGGCTTAACTGTAGTGGCCGATTTCCCGTTAGCCCTTGTTGCTGACTACGGATTTAACGTATCACCAGTTTCGATTTGAGAATAGCAACTGGAAATGGCCTTGCAGTTGTCAGCCACCGGCGGGTGAGGCTCTCGACGTCCAACCCAGCGCTGGGCGCCAAGTTCTAAACTCATATTTACGTACGGGGTCATTAACATACTCGATTTGATAAGCGACCAGCTAAGAATCCAACGTTAGAGGATAGACGACCCCTTGGTGTCTTTCTTAACCGTTGCTTTCTCTGAGATGCGGTCGGCATCCGTTACGCTGGGGTGCTTATTTTCAGGGGCGCTTGCATCAGAATCGTTATAATTGATTTTGTGAAGTAGAATACTCATAGATATTCTCTGTTTAAATACCGCAGATTTGATTTGGATTTGTAAACCCCACTAAGAGACAGATAATCGCTTTCGTAGCGTACTAGAGGGGTTTCGAGGCCTGTGTATGATCCATCACTCACCGACGGTAGTCTCGTAACAGCAACGATAACTGATTATACTTTACCTTGATGACGATCAGACCAATAACGAAGACTGTCGCTCGCGATGTATTCCCAACATGAATAGACATGAGACGGCGGACAGCGGCGGTGGACAGCTTGAAATGATCTTACTCGCGAGCGCTTTCACACCCGATCCTTTCCCGTACTGTCCCCCTTCCCCCCCCCCACGTTGTTGCGCGTGCGTTAAGGTGGATGTTCTGGGGAACAGACAGTCAACGCCCTGCCAATGGAGGAAGGC